>JAKOGI010001835.1:87500-107500 GCA_029747015.1 Carnegiea gigantea | reverse complement strand
CGCATCTACCATCAATCGTTGAACCTGATTATTCTTAATCGTCTGACACAACTACTATGAAGTTAGGATAATTCTGTAACACAAGGTCATTTGAAGATATTACCAATTATTACCAACTTATCGATGTACAACCACAAACATATCACTACAATTAGAAAACCATTACCTTTTTAGTCTTGAAAGGATGGTCTATTTTTTTATTATGAAGAAACCAAAATAAAGTCCTTATGTTGCTTTCATCAGTATGAAAATTGTTCTCTTTCTCTTTTCTAAAATCATTTGAAAATTGTGCACTAATAAATGATATCCCTTGAAATTTTCATTATCTAATAGGACAACCTTTTTTTAATAAATGAAGTATTTAAATGCATGCTTAATATGCAACTACCCATACACATACAAATTCATCACCAAATAAATAACTAAAAAATGACATTAACAAACAAGCAACAAACTGACACGATTCTATAAGGATGTATAGTAATACCACAAGCATATGGTTGTCAGCCCTAATACTTGAGGGTTGCATCCTCATGGACATGTCGAATCCAGGTCATTACACTAACTACTAATCCATAACAACCAAGTTAAAAGCAATAAACATGAAAACATAAATCTAATCTAAACATGACTGAATCTATGATTTAAACAACTACTAACAAATGAATCAACAGAACAATTTAGAAAGTTGTAAATTTTATCACTAACGAAGGGGACAGGAAAACAAAGAAGTTAGCTAGAATAGATCGAACTAAAAGTAGCAACCGAAAGAAAAATGAACTAAATAATTGAACTTTAATTTGAATTATGTGTAAAGTAGTTGAATAAAAGGCATTAAGGAAAAGAATTAAACTAAACTAATTAACCAAGACTAAGATAATTAATTATAGTGCTCAAAGACTTCTTTTATAGTGGTGGTAGTCATCTTTCACTTGCCAAATTCCACCAGGAGTAGACTTCTTGTTCTCTACTCTTGACTAGTATTGGAAAAGTCACCATAATAATGAAATTGCTCCAAGCTCACTTGATTCTAATATCCAATTAATTAAGCTTTCGAAAATCTCTTCCAATTAGTCTTGCATAGCAAACTAATGACTGCAATATTTTATCAAATAATTATTTACTACAAAAGTACACAAAACCCAAATAAAATCCATAATTATTCTCGATTATGATAAAAAAATTAAGAAATTAGAAAAATCTACTTAGTCACTTTTGATGGCTAAAAAAACACCCCAACACTTAGACTTAGCTCATTTTCGAGTAGAATAAAATATAAGAAAAATCTACTTAATACGTCTAACTCACTTTCATAAGAATCATGGTTACACTTAGCACATTCCACAAGCCGTTTAAACCCATAGGTTCCCCTACATGGATGAGTGTGATATCGTGAAAGTTTACAAAAGATATGGGAATAAAATCTTTGAAGATGAAAAATAGAAATAGAAAGAAAAATAGAAAGTCTATTTGAATTTTACAAATCATACGCAAATATACAAAAGGAAAAACTATAGATGCTCAACCAACAATATTGCTCCTGTAATGTAAATATCATACTATATACAAGGACAATGTACATTTCAAGAATCTTGTTTCGTAGTGATGACATTCATACACTGACTTTTCACTCCATAGTTCATCACAATAGTGAATCCATCCTAATGCTTAGTACGCAAGTGTACCATCATCTTAGGAGTAGCAACTAGAGTTCGACTCAATTTCACTTGATTGACACAAATGACTTTATTGACTCACTGATTTGAGAAACAAGCTTTATCAATAGTAGCATTGCTTCAAAGGATAATACCCAGTAGCGTATGCCTTGAAGGGTTATTTATCATTCCCAACTCGATGTTCGTTTCTGACTATTTTTGACCCTATGTTTTCTTTTTTTTTGATACTTTTTCCTCTATTTTTTTACAAAATAAAAGCAAAAACAAAAGGAGTAATACATAAAGGCTAGTGGGAGAATTAACCATGGAAGCTTGAGACCTTAAGACAATGGTAATATATAAGATACAGACTGGATAACAATTATAACAAAATGATGGGGTTAGAATTGAAGCATGGCATAAAACACTTTAGATTAAGTTCTATCAAGCAAATTATACTTATATGCAACCTAATAAGTAAGTCACATGGTGTCAAAGTCAATCAAGTAAGTACAACTCCCCAAAATTACACAAAAATAGAAAATCTTTTTGTTTTTTCCGAAAATTTCCCTCTTTTATCCAGCTTCCAAAAAATTGTGAAGCAAGGCTTCGCCCTCCCGTACACCAAAATCACATAATGTCCGCATTGTGGCTCAACGAGCCTCAAAGATACAAAAGGAAAAAGCAAAAGAGCAAGAAAAACTCAAATAACTATATGATACCATATAAAAGGGATAAAACAATGATACCAGGTCAAGCACTGATTGCTACTCGAACTACCCCTTTCAGTGGATGCCAAGTGAGGCCCAAGGAGCATCAACCACTCCACCTCTTCAGCTTATGAAATTGAAAGTAAGAGAACATAAATTGAAAGGGATAAAACTCAAACTGTAAATGCTCTGAAGAGTTTTTTATATTCCGACACATATATCATAGAGAATTGAAAGTAAGAGAACATAAATAAAACATGAATACAGCAATAATGCATATTGCCCTATTCAGCTTATGAAATTCCTTGCAGTAATTACCAGAATAATGAGGCAAGGTCGAAAGAACAATACTCCTATGCATGTAAGAGTCACTGGAAGGGTCATACCCTCTTATGTTACTTGAGGACCCAAGTAATTTGACCACATTCCCCTTAAGTTTTTCCACCACAATATCTATAAAACCAAAGCATCATTAAAATCAATCATCACCTAATCATCGATAGGCTTAACAAGGTAGTACTCAGGGAAAGGGAAGGGTGCTAAATAAACAAAAGAAAATGGGAGTTGGGGAGGTGAAGCCTCAATTATGCCCTTCTTGTATGATTCCTCTAATGTAGTCTCCTTTATGTAGTCTCCTTCTCATCAGAATTATACACATACTACTCATCGAACTAATCACCATACACGTTTGACTCATCAGCACTAAATTTCACCTCATAAGCTTCACTCTTCTTAGGCTCTCCCAAGGGGAGCTACATAAAGAGAGGGATTAGAAATAATTTGGACTTCCCTAGGGAAGTCCATGGCCAAGTTAGTCTTAATAGGGGGCACATATGTAAAAGTAGCTGAAGAAAAAACTTTCTCAACCTCGATGTCAACATACATAATTGTCATCATGAATTGTTGAGAATCAAAAAGGCAAAAAGACTCAAGGTTAGTCTATAGGAAAGGCCTCAAGGATAGTAAAAACCTTCACTTAGGTCAGTCCCACTCAAATCAGACATGTTACACTCCTTTTAGTTTAGAATCAGTTTTCAAAATTGGTTGAACATCTATCTATGCTCTATTAAATGAAATGTAGATTTTATGTTGTTCTCAATTTCGTATTTCAATTAAACATATTGTAGGCATGCGTCAGTGTTCTAGTCAAACTAAAGGCAATATTCACAAACAAGAAGGACATATTCATGGATGCAAGAGGAGGCTCACAAGGAGTTGCAAAGTGTTCCTCATAAAAAGATCTAGCATGAAAAGCATGCAAATCAGTAAAGGACATCCCGAAGGCACAACTACTCTTTTTGAATTCATAAGTATCCCTAGCAATCGACTTAAGCAAGTCCATAACCTCATTAATATTTTTGGAAAGAAACCCAAAATACTCTAAAAGAGTTTGAGTCTCATAATTCAACCCCTAATCACACTCAAAATTTACCATATGCTACACAGTAACCACGTTGGGTAATAAAATTATTTAGGTGGTCAAAGCACCTCCAAAACAATTTATGCTCATGTTGGAGAAGTGGAAAATAGCCATTTTTATGTTTTTTTCAAATTTGACTAATGTTTATGGTTTTCAAATTTCTTTTACAAGAGGACAGTGAAACAACTGATTACAACACCAAGATTTTAATCTAATAACTAGAATTAGTAAAATAATCCAACAGAAAAATTATGAAGATAATCAAGAGGAACAAACAAAAAGAAGAATAGCGACCTAAATTGAAACCACCGTCTTCGACAATGGCGCCAAAAACTTGACACTATCTTAAAAGGATGTATAATACTATCACAAGCACGCGGTTGTTCGCTGTAGTACTTAGAGAAGTGGTCAAATCTAAGCCACTACAATAACTACTAAACCATAATAACAAAGTTGAAAAGTAATAAACGTGAAAACGTAAATCATTCAACCTGTAAAAATTGAATCTAGTTTAAACATGACTGGATCTACGAATTAAACAAGTATTAGCAAATAAATCAATAGGACGATTCTGAAAGCAATAATTTAATCACTAATGAAGGGAAGAGAAAAAAAGGAAGAAGTTAGCTGGAACAAATCTAACTAAAAGCAGGAATTGAAAGGACAGTTAACTAAATAATCAAACTTTAATTTTAATTACATCTAAAGTAGTTTAATTAAAGTTTTTAAGAGGGAGAATTAAACTAAACTAATTGACTCCTAAAATCTAAACCAAAAACCAGACTTATGGTGCCCAAAGCCTCATTTTATAGGGGTGATAGCCATCCTTCACTTTCCTAATTCTAATAGGCGGAGATTTCTTGCTCCCTATTATTGACCAATATACTAGGAAAATGACCATAATAAGAAAATTACTTGGAGCCCACTTGATTTCCCACATTCACTTGGCCAAACTTTCCAAAATCTCTACCGGTTAGTCTTGCGCGATAAACTAATGACCGTAATATTTTATCAAATAACTATTCCCTAAAAATCACACAAAATACACATAAAATTCAAAAAATATCTCGATTATGATAAAAACTGAGTGATTCTAATCATTTATTTAGTCACTTTCGGTGGTTAAATAGAAACCTATGCTAAAATTCATTTAAAAAAAACAACAACTACAATTAAAAAGTCAATGGAAAGGTGTAATTTACGTTGTAGGAATAAGTAGAAAAAGGGTAGAAATGGTAGAAATATAAATTCCTTGAATTATCATTCAATTAAGGGGGGAAAAATTTAAAGCAACAAAATCAATAGAAAAAAATTTCCAAACTTTAAAAAAAAAAAATACAGATTTGGTTAACTAATAAAGAAAAAGTAAGAGGAAATCAGAGCAAAGAAATCATAAATATACAATTATATATCATGAATCCACCCTGAAAGCATTTATTCCGATCAACAAAAAAGCTTAATTCATAAAAAACCTCACTTTATTTTTTTTATTGAGCTGAAATTGGGGGGGGGGGGGGATTTGGATGCTTATAAATTTAGATATTTGCAAAAAAACTCAACAGAGGTATTCTATGTTTTTTTTCAAAAATATTTTAAAGACCCTAGCCTTCAAAAGTATTTTTAATTGACATTAAATTATGTGGAAACAAACTTGTCTTCACTTCAAAAGATGTAATTACACTTTAAACTAAAAAAGCCAATGTCAAAACTTAATAAAAGTTACAAATATTATAAATTTTAAAATGATTAGGAAAATATAGCAAAAGTAATTTAAATATATAAAAATTATAAGTGAGATAATTTTTACATTATTTTTTTAATGAAAGAGTAATTACGTCTTTTCTTGTAAAATAGGGGCCTATAAATTACTTTCTACAAAATTTACGATAAAATCGAGGGTCCCTAAAATAGTTTACACAAAATTTGGGATACCTTTAAATAGTTTTATCTTATTCGTTTAATTTAATTAATGTATATGAAGGGATCATCATAAGTCTATCATAAATTGACGATTGAGATCTTTTTTACAAGGAAATAACATTTGGTATAATGGTAAGATGTACAGATCATTTTTCCAATAATCATTGCACATTATACACACACACAAACAGACACACCCATGTATATACACACACACATATAGTATATATATATATATATATATATATATTATATTAATTATTATAGATATATCTATATATATATATATCTATATCATTATATATATATATATATATTATATATATATATATATATATATATATATTATATATATACACACACACACTCATACATATATATGATACATACTAAATACTAATATACATACATACACCCATGTATATAAATGTCTGCACGCGCACACATAATAACACACCACACACACACACACATATATACACATGCGCCATATATCATATATATATATACATATATATATATATATATTATATATATATATATATATATATATATATATATATGTATATATATATATATATATATATTTTTATACTACACATAGATACATACCACACACACACACACATACAGTCTTACATACATATATGTTGGGTATGTATGTATATATGATATATGTCTGTATGTATGTATGTGTGTATTATATATTATATATGTGTGTTGTGTGGGTGTGTGTGTGGTGTGTGTGGTGTGCATAAAATTATAACACCACACACACACACACACACACACACACACACATATATATCACATACACACACCCACACATATAATATTTGTTTCTATATTTATATATAGATATATATACACACACACACACACACACACACACACACACACACACACACACACACACACACATATATATATATATATATATATATATATATATATATATATATATATATGATAGAGAGCAAGGCACCAAGGACACCTCTAAGCATGAGGAGACTACAAAGGCGTGTCCAAGTCTAAGAGAGATCAAGGGAATTATGGAATAGGTCAGGGAGGACCTCTAGCAAGCAGTTCTCCCTTGTTCCAGTTCAGTCAGTTTCTGGCTAATGTTTGTGACCATGATCAGTATTGTTCATGAGTTGGAGTGGGCCTGATAATCCCTCTTACCTTTAGTTCAATTTATCCTTGGTCAACTAAAATAAGTTTTAACATTTTTGGAGCACAGGAGATCACGCATCCAAGTCTAAACTCTAGGCAGAGCACTATAGGCCTCATGCCAGCATAGTCTAGTTTTGGTGGGAAATGTGAATACTCCTAGGAATGCAACTGGCACGTGCTTTTCAGGCCTTGAAAGTGAGCTAAAATACTTATTAGACGAGCTACTAAAAGATGGTATTTAGCTCCCTCATGGCTTGCTTTATCTAGCTGAAAAGTGAAGAAAAACAGCCTAATACTCAAGCCTGCTGTAGTTACTACTCGGGTGATCATTAGGGAATCTAGGCATCTTGCAAGTTGTATTTCAGCATACTTAAGGGTCTTCTTGAGTGCCTAAATCTAGGCAATTATGCTAACTGGAGTCGTACCTCACCTGATTGTTAGAATGGCCAGAATAGGTTTTAAAAACTCTGTGGTTTGTTTTCAAATCTACTTGTAATTTCCCTTGGCTGCTTGTAATCCTTCAGACTAATGTGATTCGCATGTGGTCTTCATTTTTTGCGTTTTAGCCATTGTCTTGTAAGAGAGAAGGTCATATAAAACCTCTCTCCTTTGTTGTTGTATTCAAAACATTCCACTGAAATCAGAACTTGAGTTTTACTTAGTTTTTCTCTCAAATTCTTAGTGGCTGTATCTTGAGTTGGCTGCTCACCTGGTGATACACTAGGCCATTTTAGTTCTTGGTGGTGTTTTTGTATCCAAGAAGCGCTAAAGTGACTGCCCAAGTGAGCTTCAAGTGTGATGTTTCTGTATCACTTAACAGATTACTTGATTTCCTAACTCTATCAATCCAGTTCTTGCCAGTTTAATTTCTTCTGAGTTTCTGATCCTTGGAAGAGTAAGGCTAGGTATATCAACTGGTATCAGAGTCTTAATTACTCTCGTAGGATATATTCATAACCAAAACACAACCCATTCAACCCAAACACATTTCCCAGACCACAAAAACCTGCAGCATCTCATCTAGCCTCAGTTCGGAGTAGGTAGCTGAGCAAGCTCTTAGGGAGAGGGCTGAGCTTAGGAGAAGTATTAAATACCTTGATGTAATTCAAGCAAGGATTAACTCACTCATTAATAGAAATGCAAGTTAACTTAAAAATGAATACAAACTGAAAACTGGATTCTAAGGGAACTCGGGAATGAATCAATAAGATAAATGAGAACTAATCTCAATCTTGGATACATAATTCACCACCAAGAATGGGATTAGGGGCCTTAATCTTTCTTTGGATATAGAACCACCACCAAAGGAAAGATTAAGACTCACTAAATCACCACTTTACTTGGCCTAAGTAAGGATGAGCTACTTGATGTGTTTATAGTTCAAGGAACAAAGCTCTACTTTTGTTTAATGGTGCAATCTGATTTCATTAAATAAGCATGCAAGCATAAATACAAGTTATTCTTGTGCTGCGTAGTTGCCTAAGGGGTTTCCTTAATGATTAGGAAACCTTTAATCTAGCTTAATTTAACTAGATTACAAAAGTGTTCTTAAACTAAGCTAATTACATTTGGTGAGTCTAGCTAATCAAGTTGCTTGAGGGCTAAACTCAAGCTTGATCATGACCATTAGATCTTAAGTGATCCACTTGGATATGAAAGAGAGAAAAATGGCCGTTGAATCAAGTTGCTTTGTGGCTGTCCAATCAAAATGCAAGGAGATCAAATTCACTCTTCTTAGGCCCTGTTTTATTTCGCATTTTTTAGGATTTAGCTAAGAGCTTACATGTCCTTACAGCTTCTTACATCTCCTTACAGCTCCTTACATCCTTAACATAATCCTTATATCTCCTTACAGCTCCTTACATCCTTAACATAATCCTTACATCTCCTTACATCTCCTTACATCTTTTTACATCTTCATACATCTTCTTACATCTCATAGATTTTCTATAACATTCATTTATTTTAGTTACAGAAATATGTATATTTTTTAATGATACTACCAATATACAAAATTTATAAATATCTTATGAACACAACATTTACATAAACATAAAAACATAATATAACGACGTAAATTATATTTGAGTTTCGACATGAAATATATATTATTATAGATGATCATACATTTATTTATATTTAAAATTATTTACTTAAAATAGGAATTTATTTGAAGAGTTGTGTTCAATTTTGTCAAAAAAGTTTGTTTTTTTTGTTATACTTTGTTTATTCGATCAAACTAATGTTCATATAAAAATTCCTGGACAAAATTTTATTCACCAAATTTATGAGGATTAATATATTTTATTGTTGTGTAATTAACTTAATTAATTGTTTATTTTTGATAAGTATATTATTTTAATATTATTATTTTTCATCCAAAATGTTCATTGTAAAATAAATTATACTATACAACTCTTCAACAATTCAACAACTCCTTATATCTATCCTTACAGCTCCTTACAGCTTCTTACATCTTCTTACAGCTCCTTACAGCTCCTTACAGCTCATTACAGCTTCTTGCAGCTCCTTACAGCTCATTACAGCTTCTTACAGCTCCTTACATCTCTTTACATCTATCTATCTATCTAAAACACGAAATAGAACAGGCCTTTAGTGGCCAACTTGTCTTCTAAAGTGCCAAGTTTAGCAATGATAGTGTTCCTGGCTCCTTAAGATAGTTGGTTGGAAAGAAGACAGGTCCCCAAGGGTTCTCTTGGAAGGCAAAAGATGCGGTAGAAATTCAAGTAACACCCGGGTTGGCACAAAAAATGAGCAGCGTTGCTACTTGTTCTCCACACATTTTAGGCTTGATTTCTAAGCATGGATAACTTCACTAGGATGTTAATAATCACCCTAAGTGAAGAAATCATGCCTAAATTATGTTTAGAGAAGGAATCCAAGCAGAAACTCAAACCGAAATAGTTTGGAGCCTAATTTGCAACAGTTGACTTGTAAGGGAAGAATCTCCATGAAGCACATGACTTCACCTGAATTTCTCATGAAGCTTTAAGAAATCAGACGTACCAAACTAGGTGTTTGCATTGATTCAAACTCGAGTAAGCCTAAACTTTGCCTTAGCAAAGTTAGGAGCATTCTTTAGACTTTGGTGTTTGTACTTGAATTACCTTGATTGTTTTAAGGGCCTAATCATCCTTGATGAATGGACCTTCATCATCCTAACTTTGTAGAGGAGAATTTACCCTCAAATTCACTAAAGAATCATCCTCCAAATAAGGGCCCAAAACTACCACATTGAATGTGGCTAAAACACTGTAATCGCCCAGTAAATTGACCTTGTAAGCATTGTCATTTACGCTTCCAGCACTTCAAAGGGACCATCAACCCTTGGCATTAGTTTACTTTTATGTTTAGAAGGAAAATACTCTTTTCTCAAATAAATCCAAACTAGATCCCCAAGCTAGAACACCACTCTTTTCTTGTGCTTGTTTGCTTGAGCTTGATAGGAGGCATTTGATTTCTTAATTTTGGCCGTGACTTACTTATGGAGTTTCTAAATGTCTTTAGCACCCTTTTGCTAGCCTCCATATCAGGCTTGTCATATGTAGCTCTAGGCACAAGATCAAGGGGGCTTAGGGGATTAGTCCCATAGACTACCTTGAAGGGGGACATTCCTGTAGTCTTGCTTGGTGCCTTATTGCAAGCAAAACTAGCATGTGGGAGAAGCAAATCCCACACCTTTGCATTGGACTTAATTATAGCCCTCAAAAGTGTTCACAAAGTTCTATTTGTCACCTCAGTCTGGCCATCAGTTTCTGGGTCACAAGTGGTGTTGTACTTGAGTTTGGTCCCCATTTTCTTCTAAAAGGTCATCCAAAAATGGTTGAGAAACTTGGTATCACGATCAGAAATAATGGACTTTGGGATACTATGTAATCTCATCATCTCTTTGAAATATAGCTTGACAATGTGAGTAGCATCTTTAGTTTTGTTGTAAGCTATGAAATGTGTCATCTTGGAAAACCTATCCACCACCACAAATATGGAGTCTTTACTCCTTTTGGTTTTAGCTAGCGAAGGATGAACTCAATGCTCACATCAACCCAAGAAAGAGTGAGAGCTGGTAAAGGTGTGTATAAGCCGTGAGGTAGTGAGTGACTCTTAGCCACTTTATAAGTAGCACACCTTCTCAACATGTCTTGAAGATCCTTGTTGATGCCTGGCCAAGAATAATGCTCCTTTAACATGACAAGGGTCTTGTTTTTCACTATAATGACTAGCCAGAGAACCACCATGGATCTCCTTAATCAGCAACTCTTAACTGCCACACTTAGGGATACACAAATGAGTACCTTTGAACAAGTACTCCTCTTAGATCAGAAAATCACCTTTAGGGTGCTTTTTGACAAGGTAAGTAAAGCTCCCCAAAGTCTTCATCTTCAGCATAAGGGGACTTAAGATGCTCAAATTCTAGAATCCAAGCATCTAGCTGAAATAGTAACAAGTGCCTTCGAGATAAGGCCTCAACTCCTTGGTTTAACTTTTCATATTTATACTTGATTGTAAAGTGGAATGATTGAAGATATTCCACCCATTTAGCATGTCTTGAGTTTAACTCATGCTACCCTTGAATGTACTTTAAGGCCTTATGATCAGAATGTAGTATGAACTCGCTTGCCATTAAGTAATGGCTCTAATGCATTAAACTCCACACAATAGCATAGAATTCTTTATCGTAAGTGGAGTACTTCCTTCTACAATCACATAATTTCTTACTAGAGAAGGCAAGGGGCCTTCCTTCCTATGTAAGAACTCCACTAATACCAACACTAGAAAGATCACACTTAATCTCAAAAACTTTTTAAAGCATGGCAAAGCTAACATAGGGGTTTGTATAAGCTTGGCTTTGACCTCCTTAAATGCGTATTAGGCCTTAGGGGTCCATTTGATAGATAAGCCCTTAATTACTTTAGTCATAGGGGCCATAATGGTGCTAAAGTTTATAATGAACATCTATAAAATGAGGCAATCCTATGGAAACTTTGAACATCATGTGTGCTCTTTGGATAGTAACAATATTCCCCAAAAGAGTCACCTCACTTGTAAAGAAGTTGCACATCTTAAGGTTACCATAAAGCTTTTCTCTTTCAAGGACCACCATAATTTGAGTTAGGTGATCATGGTGCTCTTCTTCTATCTTACCATAAATCAAAATGTCATCATAGTAAACCACTGCAAACTTACCAATGTAAGGCCCAAACACTTGATCCAAAAGCCTCATAAAGATACTTGGTGCATTAGACAAACCAAAAGGCATGCCTAACCACTCATATAAACCTGCCTTGGTCTTGAAAGCTGTCTTCCACTGATCTCCCTCTTTAATCCTAATCTGGTAGTATCCACTCTACAAATCTATCTTAGAAAACACTTTAGAACTACGTAACGCATTGAGCATGTCCTCATGCCATGGTATGGGATGCCTATACTTGATGGTGATCTTATTGATTGCTCAGCTATCCACACACATTCTCATGCTCCCATCCTTTTTAGGGACTAAAAGGGTAGGCACAGCATAAGGGCTTAGGGATTCCCTAACTAGCTCCTTGGGGATTAGTTCCTCTACCTGCCTTTGGATCTCTATGGTCTCCTTAGGATTTATTCTCTAGGCTAGTTTATTTGGGAGTATAGCTCCAGGGATGAGGTCCATGTGGTGCTGAATGGCCCTTTTGCTGGGAGACTCAAGAGTATTCCTTCAGGGAAAACATAGATGAATTATTAAAGAAGGGAAATGGCTAAGGGATGGCTTGGGGAGGAGCTCTTGGACTCATGTATAGCAGTGAGCATCCATTCCTTAAAATCCCTAAACTCATGGTAAGAGGCCTTAAGTAATGCTTCACTACAAGTGAGAAATAGGTCTGAATGCTCATGGTTTTTTTGTGGTCTATTTTGTGGATCTGGGGAGGGCTCAAAGGGGCAAGGGTAATCTTCTTTCCATCCTTGGAAAAGGTGTAAGTATTTAGGTAACCATCATGCATTACTTTTCTGTCAAGAAGCCATGACCTTCCTTATAGAATGTGATAAGCATCCATAGGGATAAGATCACACCAAAGTACACCTTGGTAGATCTTACCAATGGAAAAGGACATTAAGCATTTGGAATTAACTTGCAGGCCTTCACCTTGGTTTAACCACTGAATGTTGTAGGGGTGAGAGTGACCCAAGGCATAAAGGTTGAGTTTCTCTACCATGCCAAGAGAAATCACATTAGGACATCTCCCTCTATCGATAATCATGGAGTAGACTTTATATTGAATAGTACATCGAGAGTGAAAGATGCTCTCTCATTGTTCTTACTTGGTTTTATGTCCACTCAAGGTTCTCTTTAAAACTAAAATTTCACCTTCATTAGCCTCCTCCACAACCTCATCTGGATCCTCCTTTTGATCCTCTATCAAGAACACCTCTTTTCCTGCTTATTCTCCTCTTCCTTTACTTCCTCCCACTTAGCCAAGGTGATTATCTTCCTGTTTGGGCATTCTAATGCAAATGTGGCCAAGACCTTGGCACTTGAAACACCTTCTACTGTTCATAAGGTAGGGGCTAGGCTTGTTTTATGGGGTTAGGCTTTTTGGTGGAGCTTAGGTCTCTTGTGGTATAGAAAGGGATAATGCTATGGGTTTTGAAGATAGGAAGTAGCTCTCCTTGTTAAAAGGCTGGTTCTTGGGTTTGTGAAATTCTCTTTTGCCTGGTTTAGACTTTCTTTGTTGTTCAACTTTATGAGCCAAAACACAAACCTTATCAAAGATTGAGCATTGTTGCAACTCAACAATAATAGCATACCTAGGATCAAGTCCTCCTAAGTATCTCGTAATGGTTTGGTCTTTGACCACTTGTAGGTCATATTTGATCAAAAGCTTCTCAAATTCCTCAGTATACTCCTCTACACACATGGTACATTGGGTCATATTGTGTAATTGGAAGTAACTATCTTAAAGATAGGAAGGGGCAGAAACAAGGACTTAAGCTTAGATTTCATCTTATCCCAAGTTCGGATCTTCTCTTTTCTTTTTCTTACTCCCTTGGCACATAGGTTAGTCCACCAATGCATGCTTTCTAAGCTTGAGAATAATGAGTTTGACTTCTTTTCCTTTGGAATTTCTTTGAAATCAAAAGCTCATTCAACTGTGTGTAGCCATTCTAGCAAATCATCCTAGTCTAGCTTTCCTTCAAACTCTAGGACCTAAACTCTAAAGTTATTTAGATTGGGTTGATACCTTCTTCATCTCCTTGGTCTCCTTTGAGGCTCCTCTTTACTAGAAGAAGCCAATGGATGGCTATCTCTTTCATGTTCTTCTTCTTGGGTAGAACTGGGTAAACTAGAGGAGCTAACAAGAGCTTTTCTTTTTTGTTTCACTCAGTCACCGAGTTGGCACCTCAAATGTGCATTTTGGTTCTTAAGTTCTTTATTATTCATCATCACGGCCTCATAATTCTTCATGAGAGCTTCAAACTTCTCTTCCAAAGCCATGCTAGCATTCATGACTGAAGTTTAGATCAAACCAGGGTTGTAATAGCCCAACCCTAAACCATGTTTATTTATTTAATTAAGTCATGTTATTAATTTCCTCGAATTTTATTATTGTATTTAACCATTCCGATTTGAAAAAATTCATTTTGGGCCTACTTTACAATTCAGGTTTTTGTTGTCATAAAATTTTAGGAAGATCGATTGTAGGCCTCGATGATTATGGTTTAACAGATTAAATTATTTTTCATAACATCACAAAATTTAATTTTGAGCTACCAAAAATTTAATCGCATACGGTTTAATTTTCTTTCCAGGCCTAAACTCATCAAATCCCAATTTTGTCCCAACAAGTTACTCCTTCATTTGCTTAACTAATTACCATCAATTATGCCTAATTATCATTAGCAAAAAATACTTTATCCAGTTAAAAACTCAGCCAAGTAAATATTTTGGATCATTTTCATCCAAGTAAAAACATCACAAAATATCAAGCCACTCTCTCTCCCCTTCCTCCACCCCCACATGACCAACCCTTCTTGCTCCACTGGATGCTAATTTTGCTATTGCCACCACCATTTTCAGCCACCAAACAGCTACCAACAGCCACCTCAGCCACCACTCACACTCACACTCCCACAAGCATCAAACATCACTTGCACCTCTTCCTTTAAGCACAAAGTGAGTAAACCCTAACCTTATCATGTTGATTCATGGTTTTGATTTTTGTTTGTGTTGGTTTGGTAGTTGATCACGTTATTTTGATAAGAATATGAACTATTTTGATGTTTTAATTTGTTTGTTAAGCTTAAAAGCATGCTATGGTTGAGTTTATGCATGAGCATGCAAGCATAAGTTTGAAATGATGGATTTAGATTGTCTTATATTTAATTTTGTGATCTTTGGCATTGGTAATGGATTTCATAATGTTTATGTTAATTTTAGATGAGTTTGAGTGCAAGTTCAAGTTGGTCAAAAGCTAGGGTTTTAGTGATCATGCATGGATTAATTTATTTTTTTTGCTTCAAATATGTTGAATGTGGATAATTGGATGGGACATGAAGTTTAGATGTGTTGTTTAGCTTGGATAATGCCTTGGGGTGATTATTCCAAAAAGGGGTGGATTATAGAAACCTTATTCAATTAATTAAAAGAGGTTGTTTTGTACACCTATGCAAGTAACTGATATTAGGTATGTATTTTAAGTGTTTTTATAAAGAGAAGAAATGAAAATCAGATGAAGATCATTATGAACTAAATTTAAGTAACATAGCTTTGTAAGGTGGTGAGGAGCAAATCATGGGTTAGTGATTTTAAAGAGTGATTTTAGAGGAAAATTATGTGAAGAAAAGGATGAGAGCATGGGCAGTAGGGTTGTGAACAGACCCGAAATAGGGTGCATTTGTGACAAAATTGGCATTGCTTGGTACATTAAAAAATTATAAATTTTGATAGATAGATAGACCAATGAGTTACATTTCAAATGCCTCTTGAATCACTTCATTCCAAGTTCTGTAGAAAAAGTTAGAGCCGATTTGTTAAGACTGTGCAGCATACGCAGAAGCTGTGCACAATTTTGTTTCAGCCAGATTTTAGGAGCCGTGTTATGGTAATTGGGTTTCGTACTATGATTAAAAGTGTTTTAGGACCTCTTAAGCTTTCTATATTGGGATTTTAGGTCTCAATTAGAGGTCGGGAGGGTAAGTTATGAATTATTTTCCTTTACTTCTATTAAGCATTTACTTTATAACCTGAACTATTTGCCTTGGTTTACTTTACTTTGAATTTTGCTATATTACCTTCATGTAAACTAAATTTCCATAATTTATATAGTTTATATCATCTTAGTTTAACCTATCTTATATCTATTCACTGGATTCTGAATACCATTTAGTAAACAAGTTCTGTTAAAAATTATCAATTGTGAGAATAAGTTCATTTGCTGATTATATGTACCTATAAAGATAATTTTGAACAGAATCAAGGGCTAGTCTATCATTTCTTCCCCATCTTGTGCATAAATTTTATCCACTGAGATTGCTAAAAAAAATCCCAAGTACGTTCATTACTTTTATCTTTAGAAATCAGAACGTATTTATCAAGATTGTAACGTTTTGGTAAATACATCAGTGAATCAGTTTAATGAGTGATTTGTCACATAGTTAATGATCCCATTAGTTGTTTGTTATAGGAAATTTCCCTTCAGTAACTCGTACGGCCTCTGGTCAGGTGTCTTGATCAGCCTAGCAGGTGTACACCTATCTACAGATCGTATCAGTTCATAGGGGTTCACTACTAGATAATAACTAGTGATGCAGCTTTACATTCATCTAATTTCCTGTTTTAAATTAAAATGAATTACGAAGTGGCCCCAATCAGTGTTTCAATGATCATTTAACAATACAGGAATGCATATACTAAGTTTCGGCTCACATTTCAAAATGTTTGCTATGTTTTGTTTTAAGCAAGTGCTTAGTGAATCGCCCCCATACTAGCAAACCTATTGAGGATGATAAGTGAGCCACAGACTTTGGTCAGGCTACTAATGGTGTATTGCACTTATGTTTTTGGAGATGTATTTTGAGTTATCTTGTGGCTATAACAACAATAGTGAACTGTCTTATATGACGTACAAACCTATGTTTACTATCGTCTACACATATATGATTTTGGATGATGTAGTATGTTTATGGGCTTGATTTATGCTCAACTATAACATCTCTAGTGTAATTGCTTTAAGCCTTGTCCTTTTTGAGACGATGGTAACACCGCGATCATTTGGATTATGACTCCTAATCAAAAGAATTAATTAAGAAACTACAATAGTGAAGCATGTTCATTTTGGGGTGTTATAGATTTGGTATCAGAGCCAGGTTCGATTTTTTCTTTATAGGTTATGGAGCATGGAGAGTTGAAATAGGCAGGAGAGAAGCTTGGTTAGTAAGGGTTATCATTATATCGTTAGAGATTCATAATAATCAAATTGTTTGTGTGTATCTCTTATATGTTTTTCATTTATGTTTCCATTGTTAGATGCATCCATATGCGATGAACATGATACCGAGTACATTTGTGGCCACCCATATCTCTCTTCTTCATGTAAGTATGATAGCTCACGCACAGGACCTCTTTTTTGAGTTCCATAGCATTACAGTCCTTGCGTGTAGACTATTGTGGTCCTTACCTATGGTTACCCCATAGGTTGAGTATATAGCATTTGTTATAATGATTTCATGATGACAGGAGCCACGGGGTGGGATGGACCTAAGTTTCAGATACAGGGGGCCTGAGCTGCCATCACCTCTAAGTTGCTATTTAGAAAAGAGTTTGAAAAGAGAGGGATCACCGTGGAGATCCTGCAGTATGTTTTTCCTTTACACCATGCACCTCCCCTGCCTACAGCACCTCCCCTGCCCGAGAGCCACCCTCACCACCTGCACTGGGCACTCCTCAGATACCTGATAGCTCAGCATCATTGAGGTCTGAGGAGGCTCACATAATCATTCATCTCCTTGACACACTGGAGATAGTGGTGATTAGCTCTAATGAAGAGTGCATGGAGGACCCGGAGGAGGACCCAGAGGAGGATCGGGAGTTCCAGGAGCATCATATTGATCATGAGGTTGAGGAGGCAGTGTGGAGTGCATCTTACAGTAGCTTTGACTCGAACGAGGAGCCTGAGGATCAGTTTGACCCGAACTATGATCCATCTGGGGATCGTTAGTTTGGTTTAGGTGATGATTTTTTTTGATAGGTCGGTCATATTTTCCCCACCTGTATATAGCACAGTCAGTTGGATAAATGTATTTTGTGCAGATTATGTCATTGTATATAGTTAGATGGATCATTCTGGCTGGGTTCACTAGTCCCGCCTTCTTTTTGGGCATGTGGCGGATTTAGTGGTTGGGGCTAGGTAGTGTTTAGGGTAGGTTTAAGGACTGACATTAGTGAGTTAGTTAGTTGTGATATTCTTTTGCTGGTCATGTATGTAAGCAAGCAACTATATATGTAAGCAAGCAGATATGAAATGATAAATAAAGCCTTGGTTTCTATTTTGATAATATTGTCAGTTGTATTTGTAGAGTATAATTATCTTATGTGTTGGCTTTGTGAAGTGATTGAATTATTCCGTCTAATGTATGGTCAGAATGTCTTAATCTATGCAAAACAATACGGAGACTCATATAAGGGATAACTCGGACCATGATCAGGGATCAGGTGAACAAGCCTCATGTAATATGCCCCCAAATTTTCATGAAATGTCCCTAATTCCCCCTGAGTTAGCTAATAACATTGGAAACTCAAACTACTAGCCAACTTTGGTAGCTGACTGATGAAACAGATTCCCCCAGTGCCTGCGGAAAACCCTCTTAGAGATGATAAACTGGTAAACAGGGTAGCACGTTGCAACCTTAAAGTTTACGATGGAAAGTATGACCCAGTGGAATTGGAGGAATGGGTGAGGGGAATAGAGAAAAGTTTTGCAGTGCTAAAGGTTCCAGAAGAGAAGAAAGTGAACATTGGGATGTACTATTTGACTGGTGAAGCTGATATCTGGTGGAACACCATTAAAGGTAGGCTCATAGGGCCTGAATTCACCTGGAGTAAATTCCTGAAGGAACTAAGAGCAAAACTTTACCTAGTTAAAGTTCAAAGACAAAAGGAAAGAAATTTATAGAACTGAAAATGAGTGGTAGTATGACTGTATTACAGTACACTAGTAAGTTCATAGAACTATCCAAGTTTGTCCTTGAATTTGTATCCTCTAAAAGATTGAAGATGAGGAGATTTGAAGAGAGTCTAGCTTTCTACATCTGTAATCAGCTAGCTGGTAAATCAATCTCGACCTACCAGGAGTTATATGAGCGAGCAGTTGAAGTGGAGTGAGTGAAGACTGAGTTGAGGGCCCTAAACCCAATAAATTAAAAGAGGAAAGGGATCGAGCAGGGAACCCCGAGCAAGAGTGTAAGTCAGAAGAAACCTGCTTCCACTCCTCCCAAGAGTCATCCAGTACGTTTAGCAGAGCCCTGTGGGAAATGTGGAAGAACTAACCGTACTACCCCTAAATGCCAAGTGGGTACTAACAAGTGCATGTGGTGTGGAAGCCCAGAACACCTCATTGTTGCCTGCCCTCGAAGACTGAAGGCTGTGAATAAAGGTGTAGCAATGGCTAAGACTGAGTGCTTACAACATAGATTTAGTGAGGAGGAAGGTAGTATTGAAGACAGGCTGACCATCAGAGGTGTGGCTATACCTATGGCTCATAAGTTTTGATAACTAGGCTCAATCATTCGAGAAGGAGGGCATACAGGAAAAGACATTAACTGCCAAATAAAGGTAGGGTGGCAAAAATGGAAGAATGGTTCAGAGATGCCGTGTGATAAGAGCATCTCATTAAGATTAAATGGAGCATTAGCCAATCAAGAAGTGCATGGTTCAGAAGATGGCGGTCGCGAAGATGAGGATGTTACATTGGATATGTGGTCACACGAGATTAGATAGGATTAGAAATCCAATGATTAGAGACAAAGTAAGAGCGACACCCAAAGAGAGTGAGATGATGGAAGTTAGATTGAGGTGGTTTGGTCATATAAGGGGAAGGGGCAACGATCCTCCAGTGAGGAGATTTGAGAAGA
>JAKOGI010001835.1:65000-80000 GCA_029747015.1 Carnegiea gigantea | reverse complement strand
TGTCGTGCAAACCTAGAGTGGAATCCTTGCAAATCTTCTCTGAAACTCTCTCTCTCTCTAATCTAAGATCCTAACCTGCTTGTAAAGAGGAAAAGAATGGAATTGGATTGATGGGATGATTGAGGTGTGTTTCCTGCTGCCTGAGGGACGGGTATTTATAGAAAAGCTCGGACGTTTTCAGCCACACGATGAGGGAAAACGAAGAGGCCAGCTGGTATAGGCTTGCCATGGACTGTAGCATCCACCACGAGCCAACCGTGGTTTAGGTTGGTTCATCATTCTTTTGTTCTTCCTCTCTTCCATGGGCATAGCAACTTAGGTGCATCCATGGTGAGTCAAAATACACCTATATAGGGTCAAATGCTGGGTAAAAAGGTCTAAAATCCTGCAAAACCCATCAAACAACCATACCCAAGTATAAATCGAGAATAGGAGTATAAATAATAACTTAAAGCACAATATTCTCCTAAGAAGACATAAAATAGCCCTAAAATGATATACATATTGAGCACTTATCAAACCGCCCCATGCTTAAATCATTGCTTGTCCTCAAGCAGACACTATAGAAAACCTACAAGGGAGACGCATCTAGGACTCAAACACATAACAACCTCCTTAGGCAAGTCATAACATATCTCAAACAAGAATACCAATCAATGGTAACCCTAAAGTAGTGCACAAAACATTTCAAAATTAGGAGGAAAAGAAGATTTTCAAAGAAGTATAAGACCACAAGCTCAATATCAAACTTGATCACCCCCAAAGAACCACAAAGCATGGCATGCAAGCACATGGAATTGATTAGAGTCAAATGGACCGGTAGAACCTCACTTTGGAAAATGTGGAACACTCCCACTCATGTGTTTGAAATATAACATAGGTTCACTCAAGACTCATTCCAATGATGCAATCTACCATAGGCTTGACAAGATTCTCAAATTCTCTACCACTAAAATGCAATATGCACAAGATGATCAAGTGGACTTTATTCGGGTTGTAATCTGGATTATAAGGGTTAAGGGAAATGAGTGGACAATTGAATTTGGACAATATGAAGCTAAGTAGCCAAGTGACTAGGGAGCAACCAACAAAACACTAATTAACCAACAAGTTCACCATCACTCCAAACCCAACAACATAATGAACGTATCCCAATGAATCATGTAGGAAATGAGTTGACAAAGAAGGGAATACAAGCTACTTACATATCTAATGCCAATCATTTAGGCAACTTTTTTTTTGTTTTTTTCTCTCTTTTTTTTGGTTTTGTCCTTTTTTTTTTCCTACAACATAACTTTTTTGTCTTTTGTTTTCTTTTTCTTTTTTAGGAAAATGAAACAAAAATTACAATTATTAAAAGGTATAGGACCACCAATACATATACTCAACCCAAACAAGAGGGAGCCAAAGCAAATGCTCAATATCATCAATCTCTCAACAAACCAACATACCAAAGCCACCTTAAACTCTATTATCCCCAAAACCATCCACCACAAAGATGAAGTGATGCTCAATAGACTTGGCTTAAAGATTAGAATAAGTGTTTGGCTAAGGGCTAAGATGAAGGGATCACAACAAAGACGGATATAAGCTCAAAGGGGCTAGCAAATGGGAATAAACACGTAATACAATGATAGGCTATTTGGCTATGTGGCTAAAATATTCAAAGAAAGAAATGCCTCTATCATATCATCAAATATGCACATGCTAATGTGGCTTTGAACAAGAATCTAGACAAGTTCTAGAGATGCAACATGGAAGAGCCACTCACATGAAAGAAACATAAGACTAAATATAATGATAGTCCAAATAAGGCTCAAAATTTCACGGAATATCTACCAAAGTCGCATTAAGCTCATGAAATGAACCTCATGTACCAACATTAGCACTAAGGACTCCAAGGGATAACAAAGTTCTCAACTAAGACAAGGCTCAAAACAAGAAATATTTACAAAACCTTCACAAATTTTCGCACCAAAAGGGATTACACATCAAAAGCTACCCAAAGTCATGAAAGCTATTTTGCCTAAACAAAAGCATCATCGGAGGTTATCTCAAACCAATCCACACCATCCCCATATGCAAATCTAAAATGCATATCTAAAAATCAACTAAACACAACACACTAATGCATACAAAAAGAAACCTAAAACTATATGCTCTAAAATGTATGCAAACTAATAATCGAAATAAAAAATAATGAAGCTACCCTTTTGTTGTGTTGTTATATTTAGTTTTGATGATAACGAATCCAAGTGTAAAAATCTGTCCAAGTAATGTTGCTCCGAACACGATCTCTAAACAGGCCTAACTGGTGCTTGTGATCTTTATTGTATTAACTGGTTTGCTACATGTGAGAATGTCTCCTAGACAGGTTTTACTTGGTGATTCTATATTAAGTCAAGAACACCAACTTGACAGTTGATTGTAAAGCGTGTTCCTGAACTCTAGCAATGCAAAGAACAACCCCAGCAAACAAGGTGGCCTTGGTGTTCACAGCAGCTCTACAAATCTCGGACAAGATGACTGGTTCAAAACAAGAAGTCTTGGGTATATAGGTTTTATTTAATTAGACTCTTGTTAATATGCCAATATTGAAAACATCATTTTTAAACACTTCTTGAATCGGTACTTGCGCTAAGTGCTTCAGAACACCAGTTGCGAACAACCCTGCGAACAGAATGCCTAGGGTGTCTCTGAATTGCAGTGGCCATACCCGATTATTTTTGAAAAATTCATTTTGGTTGGCCAAGATCTCTAGAATACTTTCCTTGAATTTCAAAACTGCTATTTCTATGGAAAGGATATTTCCTGAAAATATTTTGGGAGAATTTCGAAAATAAGTTTTGGAGATTTGCTAAAACTTAAAGGAAAAAATTTCCTTTGACTGTATTTTCGGATTTGGTAAAAGCTGAAAATCTCTTTAAACCTCTTCACGGTTATGGGAAGATAAGGGTTATCTTTTAAGATAACAAAATCCCTTATATTTTGGGATAAATTAATCATTAGCCGTTGGATAATTTTGCAAAACAATTTCCATACTTAGCTGATTCTGTGGTTTATGACCGTTGGTTTTTTTTTTTTAAAAGCCTCAGCTTTTTCTCTCCCAGCACATACACACAGACAGATATACAGATATTCAAAACTCTCGAAAAATAGAGAGATAGAAAACTCGGTTTGAATTTGCATAAACACAGCCTTTTGAAAAATCCAGGAAAATCAGAAAACTCGGTTTACACTCAAAGATTCTTGAGCTTCATTCTGAAAAGCAAACTGTGACAAGCTGTGTTTGATTTTGAGTTTTCATACCATTGGCATAATAGGATCTTCATTGTACCTTACATCTGCTTAGTGAGAAGCACCCCCTGTAAGGTGTTTGTAACCCTGATCTTGAATCAGAAAAGTGAGTGAGTGTGTCCTAGTCGTGTGGACTTGGACGTGTCTAATCTTGCGAAGGTTGGACGTGGTGTAACCTGTCTTTGGGAAGAAGGTTACGTGGTTGCAAGTTGTAACAAGGTGTGTTACATTTGTAACGTGTGAAACCCGTTAGTGAAAGTGGTTAAATCCTACACGAGGTAGGTCGTGGTTTTTCACACCTCAGTTGGGCTAGAGGTGTTTTCCACGTAAAAATTGTGTGTGCTTTATTTTCCGCATTTATCTTGGTGATTTTCGTATCTGCAATATTTGAGAACACCCCGTGCAAACAAGCTATCAGGGTGTTTGTCATTTGAGAACAACCTCTGTGAGGGTGTTTGTTATTTACAACGCGAAAATCAGACACCACAATTCACCCCCCTCTTGTGGTTGTATACTCACGAACTCAACAAGTGGTATCAGAGCGGGTTCTCTTACAAAAGGTTAACACCTTGAGAGATTCTGAAGATGAGTACCCCACAAGGAATTCTTGAAGGGCAATCCATTACTCGTCCACCCTATTTCAACGGCCAACATTATAGTTGGTGGAAGAATAGGATGGAGAACTATATTCAGGCAGAAGATTATGAATTATGGATGCTCATCAAGAACGGGCCTCTTGTTCCCACCAAGGTGCTTGAAGATGGTAAGAAGGTTCCCAAGGAATCCATAGAGTTTGATGCCGAGGACTACAAGAAAATGGAGAAAAATGCCAAGGCCAAAAAGCTTCTATATTTTGGCCTAGGACCCGATGAATACACTCGCATCTCTGAGTGTGAATCAGCCCAAGCTATCTGGAATGCTCTGCAAGTTGCTCATGAAGGTACGAGTCAAGTTAAACAATCTAGAATTGAGCTACTTATGCAACAATATGAGTTGTTTGATATGGGTGATCATGAAACTGTGATGGACATGTATACACGGTTCACCCACATCACGAACGAGTTAAAATCCTTGGGAAGGTCTTTCACCACTGAAGAGTTGGTGAGGAAAATCCTCAGAATTTTACCTCGTATGTGGGAGGCCAAAGTAACAGCCATCTAAGAGGCTAAAGACATGAACAAGATCACCCTCGACGAGTTGATTGGTAATCTCCAGACCTATGAACTCCAAAAGAACTCACAGCAAAGAGAGGAGCAAAAGAAGGATCGTGGGCTTGCCTTGAAAGCACATGAGGACACTGACTCTGACCTTGAAGATGAAGAAATGGCCCTAATGTCCAGAAAATTCAAGAAATTCTTCAAAAAGGTCAAGGAAAACAACAAAAGAAAAGACTTCAGCAAGTCCAGAAACACCTCCAAAGAACAGCTCACAGGGTGTTTCAAGTGCGGCAAACCAGATCACTTAGTCAAGAATTGCCCTCTGCTTCGAGAAGATCAAATGCCTGAACACCCTCGAAAACAGGGTCGAAAACACCCTATAAACAATCTGGGCAGGCGATTCTCGAAAGCTATGCTGGCTGCTTGGGGAGATTCCTCTGAGGATGAAGGAGAATCTGAAGCTGAAGAAGGAGTCGTAGCACTTATGGCACAAAGTGATTCAGATTCAGATGATGAATCAACAATCAGCTTCTCAGATCTCAAGAACAAGGTACATGGTCTTAACAAAGCCACTTTAGAAGAACTTCTATATAATTTGATAGACACATGTGCTGATCTAAAAAGAGAAGTTCGTGACCTAGAGCTTGAAAATGAAATTCTTAAAAATGAAAAACTCGGTTTACATGAAAATGTTAATATACTCAAAGAAAACCTCTTTATAAAAGAAGGAGATTACTCTCGAATAGAGGAAAAACTCTTTGAGGTGGAAGGAATGGTTGAGTCCCTGCTCAAGGAGAACAAGGGTTTGCATGCTAATAAAGAAAAACTGGAAACCGAGCTTAGCACAAACAAACGCTGGAACAAATCTTCACAGGCCCTTGCTTGGTTAAACACTCACCACAGTCGAAACAGAAAGGGACTTGGGTATAAGCCTAAACGAACAGTTTACCCAATTCATAGGAAGTATGTGGGATTACCTGAAAACATTGTTTGCTTTCATTGTGGTAAAACTGGTCACTATCGATATTCTTATCCTTTAAGAAAACATGCCACTGAAAAGAATGAAAGGTATGTGAAACAAATCTGGATTAGAAAAGATGAGCTTTACATGTCTAAAGGAATGGGACCCAAGTGGATCTGGGTTCCCAAAACTAACCCGTGATTTGTTTTGCAGGCTGAAGTGAGAGAGAACAATCCCATAAACAACCCAGCAAACAGGGTAAGAAACACCCTGTCAAACAGATCAGAAAACAACCTTGAAAACAGGCAGCTGTGGTATGTTGATAGTGGGTGTTCGCGGCACATGACTGGAGAAAGATCAAATTTTTCTCTCACTTACAGCTTTGAATGGTGGGAGTGTAGCATTTGGAAACGGCAAGTCTGGGACAATTGTCGGTATAGGTAATATTGGTAAAACTCTCTCCCACTCAATTGATAATGTGCACTTGGTTGAGGGTTTAAAGCACAATTTGCTAAGTGTGTCCCAACTGTGTGACAAGAACAACCTAGTGGTGTTTTCACGAACACGTTGCTTGGTTGTAAATGACGACACAGGAGATGTTGTGTTGAGGGGGAAGCGATGTCAAAATGTTTATAAAGTTTGTATTTCCACTCTTCCCCAAAATAATCTGACTTGTTTAAATGCATTAAATGATGATATAATGTTATGGCACAAGAGACTAGGTCATGCAAGCCTATCTTTGTTAAACAAACTTGTTTCCAAAGATTTGGTTGTTGGACTACCTTCCATCAAATTTAATGATGACAAGGTATGTGAAGCTTGTGCAAAAGGCAAACAAGTCAGATCTTCTTTTAAATCGAAAAGGTGTGTAAGCACTACTCGACCTCTAGAATTATTACACATTGATTTGTGTGGTCCCATGAGGATAACTAGTAGAGGTGGGAAAAAGTATGTGCTTGTTGTAGTGGATGATTACTCTCGATTTACTTGGACCTTGTTTTTGGCATCCAAGGATGAAACATTTGAGAATTTTATTGCCTTTCTCAAAAAGGTTGAAAAGAGAGTAGGACACTTCTTAATCAGCTTAAGATCTGATCATAGAACTGAGTTTGAAAATGCAAGTTTTATCAACTATTGTAATGAACATGGTGTTGATCATAACTTCTCAGCTCCAAGAACACCCCAACAAAATGGGTGGTTGAGCGCAAAAATCGCACCCTGGAAGACATGACCAGAACAATGCTTATTGCTAGTGGTCTTCCTAGGTATTTCTGGGCAGAAGCATTGAACACCTCATGTTACATTATAAATAGATGCATGATCAGACCTATGTTGAATAAAACTCCTTATGAACTTTTCAAAGGCAGAAAACCCAATATTACGCACCTAAGGACATTTGGTTGTAAGTGTTTTGTGCATAATAATGGGAAGGATGCCTTAGGAAAGTTTGATCCAAGAAGTGATGAGGCAATACTTCTTGGCTATTCTTCTCACAGCAAGGCATACAAAGTCTTTAACAAAAGAACCTTGTGTGTTGAGGAAAGTGTGCATGTACTTTTTTGATGAATCTAACGTGTTGAGTGAGAATGATGCACAGGAAGATGAACTTGAATTAGGTCTTGTTCGAAAAGAAGTGTTGCACCAAGATAAACGAGGTAAGAACACCATGGAGAAAACAACTCCTGAAGGTGTTCCTCAGAACAGCAGGCAAGGTGAACACCAAACAGGGGAAAACACCGCTGAACCCTGTTCGGAACCATGTTCTTCAGGAATAAGGTTACAAACAGGTGCAGAAACAGGATCAGGAGGTGTTCTTGAGCTGATCCTACACACATTTCAGTTAGAACAGAGCATGTGTCTGTGGATCCTCTTACTCTACGACCATGGAAGCACCATAGTTCGCATCCTCTTGATCAAATCTTGTCAGATATTAATACTGGAGTGCAAACTAGATCTAAACTAAAGAATTTTTGTGCTTTCTATGCTTTTCTTTCTAACATTGAGCCAAAAGTGTGAATGAAGCTCTTGCAGATTCAGATTGGATCACGGCTATGCAAGAAGAGCTTCATCAATTTGAGAGAAACAAAGTATGGCACCTTGTACCTAAACCTGCAGAGAGAACAATCATTGGAACCAAGTGGGTGTTCCGAAACAAACTGGATGAGTCAGGAACAGTCACCAGAACAAGGCACGGCTGGTTGTACAAGGATACAATCAAGAAGAAGGGATCGATTACGAAGAAACCTTTGCACCAGTTGCTAGAATTGAGGCTATTCGAATTTTAATAGCCTTTGCAGCTTATATGGAAATCAAATTATATCAAATGGATGTTAAAAGTGCATTCCTAAACGGATACCTTAAAGAAGAGGTGTATGTTAAACAACCCCCTGGTTTTGAAAATGGTGATTTTCCAAATCATGTTTTTCAACTTGACAAGGCACTTTATGGTTTAAAACAAGCTCCAAGAGCTTGGTATGAACGGTTGTCAAGTTTTTTACTTGAAAATGATTTTAGAAGAGGCAAGGTAGACAATACCTTGTTTCTAAAATCTAAGGGGGAACATTTATTGATTGTCCAAATATATGTTGATGACATTATATTTGGTACAACTCATCATGATTTATGCAATGAATTTTCAAATATGATGAGGAGTGAGTTTGAGATGAGCATGATGGGTGAGCTTAATTTTTTCTTAGGCTTACAAATCAAGCAAACTCCAAACGGCACCATGATCCATCAGCAAAAGTATATCAAGGAATTACTTAAGCGTTTTGGGATGGAGTCGGCCAAACCCATAGACACTCCTATTTCTCCTTCAACCAAGTTGGTTATGGATGATGGGAGTCCCTCAGTTGAGGAGAAACTCTATCGGGGTATGATTGGGTCACTCTTATACCTAACCGCTAGTAGACCTGATATTGTTTTTAGTGTTGGTTTATGTGCCCGTTTTCAGTCTAATCCTAAGGAAACTCATCTTAAGGCTGTTAAACGGATACTAAGGTATTTGAAACATACACCCAATTTAGCTTTATGGTATCCTAAAGGTTGCAATTTTGATCTTATTGGATATGCTGATGCTGACTATGCTGGATTCCTAGTTGATAGAAAGAGTACCTCAGGTATGGCTCACTTTCTTGGACCTTGTTTGGTATCTTGGGCTACCAAGAAGCAACATTCAGTTGCCATGTCCACGGCAGAAGCTGAATATGTTGCAGCAGCTTCATGTTGTGCTCAACTGTTGTGGATAAGGCAACAACTTAAGGACTTTTGTGTTGACATTAGATGCATTCCTATTTTTTGTGATAACACAAGTGCAATTAACATTGCCAAAAATCCATGTCAACATAAAAGAACAAAGCATATTGACATTCGACATCATTTCTTGAGAGATAATGTTGAAAAGGGTTTAATCTCTATGAATTTTTGCTCAACGGAAAGTCAGATTGCTGATATATTCACTAAGGCACTAGCTAGAGACCTTTTTGAGAGAAATAGACTGGAACTAGGGTTGGTGAGAACACCCTGAGATACCTGTTTCCAGAACATGAACTGGGTTTGGTAAGATCAACCTTTACACCCTGTTCTCTCCCCCTGTTTGCAAATTTTATTAATAACGGATGTGATTGCATATGCCCGTATTGCATGCATTTTTTTCTTATCTACTTAGTACAGCATAAGGGGATGTACTGGAGCCGTCTTAATGCCATTCAGTCGAATCAGATCAGACGGCAAAGAACAGGCATAATACAGAGAACAGGTACGCCCCTTGGTTGCTCGGTGGCATAATACAGGGAACAGGTACGCCCCTTGGTTGCTCGGTGTGTTTGCTTTCATTCCCAAGGCACAAGATGTTATTGCTCCTACCCGTTGCAATTCAAGAGATCTTCTCAAAGATTCGGCTGCTCTCTCTCTCTCTCTCTTTTTATGCCCTGCTCTTAGTACTATCGTTCGTCTTGCCCTCAAGCAAAAACCGAACATCCTGCAAACTCCTTAAACCCTAATCTCTCTCCTCTAGCAACAATGGCTTCCAACAACTCTTCTCAATCAAAAGCCCTCGTTCTTTCTTCCTCAATTCCTGCTCCTTCTCGCCCAATTCTTTACAAGCCTTTCAATTTCTGAATCGCTTGTCTCTAAAATCAGTGGGAATGGGGATGGATGATATTCCCTTTGAATGTGGAAGGGAATTGGTGTTCCTCGTAGGGGCAATTGCTTGTCCCATTTCAGTTGAGTCAGAGGGAACAAAGTCGGGGTCTCAAGAACAATTCTTGGAAACCCCTGAAGGGTTTAATTTTGAGCCCTGTTCTTCTGGGTTGTTCTCTGACACCGCGACAGAAACAGGGGCTGCCTCTGTCGAAGGTGTGGTTGTGGAGGATCTGCCTGTTGACTTCCAAGGGAAGTCGAATGAGTCGTCCGAGGAGAGTCTCGAGAAGAATTCTCTCCCTGAGGCTGAAACCCCCACTCCGGTCGCTCGAACTGGAGAGAAAAGGAAGAGGGTGAAAATCGTGGCTAGGCGTAGTAGAACGCCAAGAACAAGGCCACAACCAAGGTCTCAACCCTCACAAACTCCCTCTTCTCCTCAATCTTCTAAGCCATCTCGCAAGTCTGCGAGAATCGCTTTTCAATCCGCTCCTCGTACCTCCAAACACTCTACTCCTGTCATCGAGGAGATTTCTTCTTCTTCTGAAGGGTTCTCGAGTTCTGACTCTGAGAACACCACCTTCAAACAGGGGACACCGGTGTTTTTCGAGTCCTCTGAAGAACAATCTCCTCCAAAACCAACCAATAAACCTGCTGTGAAGCCCTCTCCTGCCAAAACACCCCTCAAGCGAAAGCCCAGAACAGCCCCCCTACCAGAAACTACCACCTCTGTTCCTGTCCTTAAACGCCCAAAGCAGTTCACTCCCTCTCCTATGTCTGACAAACATGCGCAGTTGCTGAAGCGCAATGTCATCAGGGGAAAGGTAGTGAATGTAAGCTTTTTCGAGGAACAGGGTCTGGGGGTGTTCTTGAACAAGCTTCGAGCCCAAGGCTGGCTTGAGTTGTTTGCAAACACCCAGCAAGGGTGTTCTGTGCCCGAGTTGGCTGAATTCTATGCCAACTGCTCTGTCACAAATGGGGTGGTGACAAGTGCTGTCAATGCGTGTCATTTTTCCTTTGATAAAGCCACCCTGAGTGATATTCTGGGCATCCCCTCTCGTGGATTTGCTGTGTATGTGAGGGAAGACAAAACGGCCCTGGAAACAGCCAGGCTCTTAGAGGTGTCCAAACGCCTTAGTCAAAAACAGGGCCTGAGAACACCCCTCTCGGTTAAGAAGGGTGAAATGACCTCCCTACACCAACTACTGTTTATGTTCACCATCAAGAACATAATACCGCGAGGTCAAGGGCGAAACTCAGCAGATTCCTTCGATCAATGTCTGGTGGACCTACTGGATCGGGAGGAACCAGTAAACCTCCCTGCAATCATGATTCACCACATAGAGCGAATTGCGAACACCACCCGGGCACATGATCTTGGCTATGGGTTTTTGTTGACAAGGGTGCTTGAGTACTTTGGGATCGTGTTCACACGAAGAGTGCCGGCCCAAATCATTGATGAAATTGGCGTTGACACCCTACTAGGGTGTGGCTATGAGGTTGGCGAAGGGTCAGTCTCCAAACAGGGTCGTCGACCACCTCGACCACCTGTTTCTGGACAACCTTCCATCAAGGTTGAGACTGTTCTTGAGGACAATGCTCGCCTCAAAAATGAGCTCTCAGCTGTCAAGGCTGCTCTTGCTGAGGAACGAGCCCTCTCGACCAAACGCCATGAAGATTTGCTTGCACTTCTCTCCACTCTTGCCCCTAGCATCCCTCCTCTGCAAACGCAACCACCCCCTGCTCCCTGATTGTCTAGGCTGTTCTCTAGTCTCCTCCTTCCTTACTTTCGTTTTTGGCATTTGTAAGGTTTTTAATGCAATATCCCTTTATTACTGCCTCTTGCAACTTCTGCTATTTACTTCTTTTCTTGCATTCATAATGTTGTTTATGCTTTTTAATGATGCCAAAAGGGGGAAGTCGTCCTATTGACGAGTGGACCTTAGCATTGACTTATCCCTATCAGCATTCATTCATTTTTTTGGTCAATATGGTCACTTGGTTTGTCATCATCAAAAAGGGGGAATTTGTTGTGTTGTTATATTTAGTTTTGATGATAACAAATCCAAGTGTAAAAATCTGTCCAAGTAATGTTGCTCCGAACACGATCTCCAAACAGGCCTAACTGGTGTTTGTGATCTTTATTGTATTAACTGGTTTGCTACCTGTGAGAATGTCTTCTAGACAGGTTTTACTTGGTGATTCTATATTAAGTCAAGAACACCAACTCGACAGTTGATTGTAAAGCGTGTTCCTGAACTCTAGCAATGCAAAGAACAACCCCAGCAAACAAGATGGCCTTGGTGTTCACAGCAGCTCTACAAATCTCGGACAAGATGACTGGTTCAAAACAAGAAGTCTTGGGTATATAGGTTTTATTTAATTAGACTCTTGTTAATATGCCAATATTGAAAACATCATTTTTAAACACTTCTTGAATCGGTACTTGCGCTAAGTGCTTCAGAACACCAGTTGCGAACAACCCTGCGAACAGGGTGCCTAGGGTGTTTCTGAACTGCAGTGGCCATACCCGATTATTTTTGAAAAATTCATTTTGGTTGGCCAAGATCTCTAGAATACTTTCCTTGAATTTCAAAACTGCTATTTCTCTGGAAAGGATATTTCCTGAAAATATTTTGGGAGAATTTCGAAAATAAGTTTTGGAGATTTGCCAAAACTTAAAGGAAAAAATTTCCTTTGACTATATTTTCGGATTTGGTAAAAGCTGAAAATCTCTTTAAACCTCTTCACGGTTATGGGAAGATAAGGGTTATCTTTTAAGATAACAAAATCCCTTATATTTTGGGATAAATTAATCATTAGCCGTTGGATAATTTTGCAAAACAATTTCCATACTTAGCTGATTCTGTGGTTTATGACCGTTGGTTTTTTTTTTAAAAGCCTCAGCTTTTTCTCTCCCAGCACATACACACAGACAGATATACAGATATTCAAAACTCTCGAAAAATAGAGAGATAAAAAACTCGGTTTGAATTTGCATAAACACAGCCTTTTGAAAATCCAGGAAAATCAGAAAACTCGGTTTACACTCAAAGATTCTTGAGCTTCATTCTGAAAAGCAAACCGTGACAAGCTGTGTTTGATTTTGAGTTTTCATACCATTGGCATAATAGGATCTTCATTGTACCTTACATCTGCTTAGTGAGAAGCACCCCCTGTAAGGTGTTTGTAACCCTGATCTTGAATCAGAAAAGTGAGTGAGTGTGTCCTAGTCGTGTGGACTTGGACGTGTCTAATCTTGCGAAGGTTGGACGTGGTGTAACCTGTCTTTGGGAAGAAGGTTACGTGGTTGCAAGTTGTAACAAGGTGTGTTACATTTGTAACGTGTGAAGCCCGTTAGTGAAAGTGGTTAAATCCTACACGAGGTAGGTCGTGGTTTTTCACACCTCAGTTGGGCTAGAGGTGTTTTCCACGTAAAAATTGTGTGTGCTTTATTTTCGCATTTATCTTGGTGATTTTCGCATCTGCAATATTTGAGAACACCCCGTGCAAACAAGCTATCAGGGTGTTTGTCATTTGAGAACAACCTCTGTGAGGGTGTTTGTTATTTACAACGCGAAAATCAGACACCACAATTCACCCCCCTCTTGTGGTTGTATACTCACGAACTCAACACCTTCCCCCATGCTTAAACAAAGCATTATTATTGAAAGGAAAGAAAGTAAAAGAAGGGAAAGGAAACAAAATATAATGATCTCACCAGGTTAGGTGCAGAGTAGACCTAAGATATGTGGCCTCGTAATAACCGGGGCACATGGGGCATCAGCCACTCCATCACGACTTCAAGACTTAGCGCATTAAATCAGACATCGTTAAGGTATGCAGAAGCTTGTCAAACTCCTCAGCATAGAGTTTCCAAGCATGGCAATAAGAGAGCATGAAAATAATCATAGCAAAGAAAGTTAGTGCTCTCTTCAACAAAGCTAAAGCCATAGAAAAATCAAAAGAGAAAGCAAAGAAAGTGTTCCTCATGATTTTTTTGGGCTTATCCACTAGAAGCATGTAATATTGGTCAAGCGAGGCATCATACCCACAAAAGTATCATAGGGAAAGAAAATTATCAACATTTCCACCAAGCATATTAAACATATTATCCACATGTCCCAAATCAATTTTAGAATCACAAATTTAAGATTATCAATGGGCGTGTCAATGCAATACTCAGGGAAAATAGAGGGTTGTGAACACTTAGGGGAAACATAGGAATGATCAAAGGGATTTGGGAAGGCATAATTACAACTAAGGCTAGGAAAGTCCTTATGCATAAACACATCACGTGACCCCTCCAAAGAAATCTCATCTAGATCATGCTCTTCATCTAAAATATCTTTTGACTTAAAACATGCATCAGCAACAACAAACCTAGGAACTACCCCAAAAAACTCACCCGCCTCAAGCCCCGTGCACTGAGCAAAAGGGAAGAATGAATCATGTAAGGATAGGACAACTTCAGTATTGTCTATAGGGGACGCAAAATAAGGTTGAGTATAACATGCATAATAAGGACACAAATTAGTAGCATGGTTAGAAGGATTACACAAATCACACCAAAAAGGGGCATAATAAGATCTAGAATAGAATGTGCAAGGATTAGAAAATGAATATTTAGAAATAATAATAGCCTTCTAAAATTCAAATGAATCCCAAGCAATCCACTCAAACAAATACCATGTATCATCAACATTTTTACCTTAAAAATCCCAATACCCTAAATGAGTACGGGTTTTACTATTCACAACCTCATCAATAATGTCTAAAATTTCCCACTTACCAACACAACAACCACATTGAGCAAGAAAAGCATTCAAACACTTAAAACACCTCTAAAACAATTCATGCTCGAATTGGAGAAAATAAAAAATCGCCATCGTTGTAATTTTTTTCTTGCCCTTTTTTTCTAAATCTATTTTTTTTTTGGTTTTTTTTTCAAAAGAAAACAAAATGCTTAGCAAAACCTATTGAGAAAAACCTAATATTCGACGCTAGTCCCCGCCAATGGCGCCAAAAATTTGATACGGCCGCAAGCGCACGGTGGCGTTGTAGCATATCAAGGTCGATCCCACAAAGACTATGTTGATTTATTGGGCTATATTGCCTCAAGATGTGCTAAGTGAATCAAAATTCAAATGGTTTCGAATTAACAATTTCTAATTCACTAATTCTAAATCAATCAAGGAAAAACATGTCTAGGGATTCATATAGTTAAGAAAGGTGATTGGATCAATTGATAAACATGTGCTATTCTCTAATTGGTTAATCTATCTAGAAATTTGATCTATTCTTTTGAAATCAACTAAATTTGCCTAAACTAAGCAAACGTCGTCCTTTCAAACTAATTTGACTTAATCCAAGTTTAATATTTTTGATTACTTAATTCAAGTCCTCCCAACTTGACAATCTCTCTTTCGAGATGATGCAATGATAGGT
>JAKOGI010001835.1:47500-60000 GCA_029747015.1 Carnegiea gigantea | reverse complement strand
CATTTAACTCGGTTTTCCAACCCAAGTAAGCTTCTATACAAAATGGAAGTTGTTGAACTCATTAAACTTTGTAATTTCTTTGCAACATCCATAATTATATAGAGACTCCTGATAACATTTCCAAATGCCATTATTTCTTTTTTCCCTCATATTACCATTTGCAGGTCTACTTTAGAAAATCCATATCTTCCACCCCTGAACTCCAATTGAGCTATGAAACCCAATATGAAAAGCTTAGGAAGTCCTACAATACTTTCATTCACAGTGTAAAACCCAATTACAGTAGCACAGCCCCTAAAATTGAGCTGAAACACAACTGTGCACAGCTCGGATCTATCCTGTGCAGTCTTAGGGAAATGGCCATAACGTTTTCCACACAAGTCAGAATGACGTGATTCAAAAGGAATTCGAAAGATAATTCACGGATCTATCGACCCACCAAAAATCATAATTTTTTGATGGGCCAAATAGTACCAGGTTAATCGCAAAGACCCCTGTTTTAGGCCCGTTCACAGCCCTACTATTCTTTTTTTCCCCCTTCTTTTCACATAATTCCCCATCTAAAATCACTCCTTAAAATCATTTAACAAAGTCTTATTCCTTATCATCACCTTACAAAGCCATATTACTCAAATTTACTCCATAATCATCTACATCAAAATTTTAATTCTTTTCTTTTTCAAAATCACTCAAAACACATCCATAAACTTACTTATTCGCATAAATGAGCAAAATAACCTTTTGTAATCAATTGGGAAAATTTCAATAATCCAACTCTTTATACAAAATCATCTTAAGTGATTTTCCAAGTTAAACAACACATCCAAGATTCATTTCTTTATCCAATTATACATAAATAATATACTTAATGCTAAAAATAAATCAACCCATGCTTCATCACCAAAACCTTAACTTATGACCAAATTATTCTTGCATTTAACCTCCTCCAAAGTCAACATAAATATGATGATATCCATTACTAATGTCAAAGATCACCAAATCAAATACAAAATGATCCAAATCCATCACTTCAAACTTAAGCTGGCATAATTATGAGCAACCTCAACCCTTGCACACTTTCAAGTTTAACCAACAATTAAAATATCAAAATAACACTTGTTTATATCAAGATAACATGATCCATATCAAATCCAACATAAAACCAAGAATTAAACATAGTTGGGTTAAGGTTTTTACCTCACTTACAAGCTTGAAGGAGAGAGATGAAAGTGGTTGAGGATGGGGGGAGAAATGTGCGGAGGAGAGTTAGAGGAAAGCTAATACTAATCTTGGTGGAAAATGACTTTGATGCTATCCTAATACTTTGATGATATTTATGCGTAAAAAAAGGGCTTTATGGTAATTTTAATTAGATATTCGTCATGATAATTTGCTAAATCAAGTGCATAAACTTTTGGTCATTACAAGCTTGACTTTTGTTGATAAGTTTGCCTGATTTTTATCCACTCAAAAAGTGGCTTTTTGCTAATGATAATTAGGCATAATGATGGTAATCAACTTAATTTAATTGTACCAAAATTTTCAGGCCACAATCTAAGCCCAAAATGAATCAGGCCGTAATTTGGGCTCAAACGAATTGGGCTAAACTTAATGAATTTGGGCCCAAATCTTACATGGCTAAAAATTAAATTTTTGTAACATTGTGAAAAATAATGTATCACCTAATCACATTTACCGAGGCCTAATATCGATTCACCCGAAATTGTTACAGTAAATGAAACTCAAATTGCAAAGTGGGGCCCAAAATGAATTCTCCCAACTGGGACGATTAAATGAGATAAATAAATGTGAAAAATTAATAGCATAGCTTAATTAGATAAATAAACATAACTTAGGGTCGGACTATTACATTGATTGTGTTTCAAGGCTCAGTTTATTGTCGTGCCTAAACCAGGACCAATAATTGCATTCGCTGAACGACATAGGTAAATTGTGCAATTAGTTGAACATTCGACCCAAACATTGACACGTTACCCTTGAGTAAATGAAGTGTCAAGCAAAGGTTGTGAGCTAGTTTAAACATTACATTTTCGTGTAATTTGAAATGAATTAGGCAAACTAGAAGCATTTGATCGATTTGTATAATCAAACCGCTGAGTGTTTTTAAGCGAATTTAATTATGCATAAATTGCAGATTACTGGCTTCTAAAATGAGTTTTAATACTCCTTTCCTTGAAAAGTGAATGCTACTTGCTCATTAACTCGCTTACAAGCATCCTTTACTGAAATGAGTGGTTATATGCTTGTCGTAGTCAACTCAATTTTATTTAGGTATTTAAAGCCTTCTAGAAAATGAAAACGACATTATTGTCATATGTTGAGAATTTTGATGCAAAAAATGTTGAAAGTGAGATGCATTTGAAAGGTTTTGGGGTAAGAGGACAGTACTAGTGAATTCCCCTGATGGCGGTAGGACGTAAGTTTAGCAAGCGACCCGGTAAGCAGGAATCCTAATTCCTACAGAGCAGACCTAGAAGTGGGAACTGTAGAGGACCCTAATGAGGGTAAGACGTAAGTTTAGAAAGCAAACCCGATATGCAGGAATCCTAATCCCTAGGGAGTAGGCCTAGAAGTGGGAACCTTAGAAGACCCTGACAAGGGTAAATGTTCACTGATTATGACAGCCTCGGGAGTTACCATGAAATGTGAATGATGATCTTAGCTGGACAAGCACAAATGTGCGAATTTGATGCACCTAAAAATGATTTCTTAACCATCATGTATTAAAAACTCCTCATTTGAGGATTATGCTAGTGAAAACATCTGGAAAATTGTATGTACGCTTTCAAAGAGTCTTGTTGGACTCAAAATGACTTACTTGTGAATAAATACTGTTTTTATACGAGCTTTCTTTGATTTAAGTGAAGGTTCTTGTCTTTTAATGTGTTAAAGTCCATTTTCTTATCAAAAGAACTCCCGTTGGTGGCTCTAACTAAACTCTTGATGTTAAGTGCTTATATGTGAACTGAACGCCCTTATTCTCAATGCCTGGATTATAGCTTGAGGCAACTTACTATTGAGTCATTTATGTCTATTATGTTATGTAAAACAAGTGTAATATATGGGATTGTCACTACTAAGTTACAAGTGTCATAGGTTAGGCAAGTTGAGAACTATTGTGTGTGGAATGGAAAAAAGGAATATATGTTGTTTGAATTTTGAGGATTATACAAGTATTGATGAATATGGAAGACCTTAAATGTTTATTATGTGATATTCAATATCAATCGTGTGTGATTGCTACTTAAAAGTATCGTATATAACTATTTTGTTTTCTTAGGATTAAGAATCACTCACTGGCTGTGTGGTAGCTCATCCCGTCTTTATTTCCCTTTTTTCTTAGGTTCTCGATGTGACGGGTGTAAGTTGGCTCATCTTCGTTAAGTCGAAACCACTCTTTTGCTTTGGGTAAGGAGTTATATGCGTAGATCATGAGTTAAATGATGTTATGTAATGTATTCATAAGTTCTTCGATATACGTAGCTAGTTACTGTAGTTCATATAATACACATTAACTAGTTGCCACTCTGTATGTCTAAGTAAGCCAACCATCTGAATAATCGGTCATTTGGTTCAGTTGTTCTTAATTATTTTTGGGATGTAAACTCTAGTACTTTGGATGTGTGATCCATTGAGCTGTACCTTTTCTTTCTTTCTCTTATTGAACTTTATACTTATTGTACTCTGGGTGTATGGTTCGTAGAGTTGTGGTCTCTGATGTGTAGCTGTCGAGTTGGTTGGATATGTTTTTAATGTATTGTTAATTACTGGGACCTAATGTAAGGCTTTAAGCCTATGTTATGGTCCGTTTTTAGTAGGAACAATGTTCATTTTGCTCCAGAATTATAGAAATCAATAACGTCCCTAACCTAAGGCGATAGGGCTGTTACATATGGTATCTGAGAACAGTCATGTAACCATAAGCCGGGACCTAACTCGTGCATTTTCATATAGTTGCTTAGGTATGTCTCAAGTAATGATATGTTATAAGGAGTACCTTAGGGTGCAATGTGTTCCTAATATGCTAATTGATATAGCCGCATAATTTTTATGTGACTGGAGTGAACCCATGGACTAAAAAAGGGAGTTATGTGCTAGAATATGAGCTAAATGACTTATGTTCTCTTGAGTAAGTTAAGTGCTAGCTCTATCAATGATTGTCTTTATGCATGCACCATTGACGATTCAGTTGAATGTTCATGAGGTTTCAAACTCAAAAAATTGGAAATAGATAACTCTAGGCTTATTCTTTGCCCTTAAGTATGATTTGCTCCTCAGGCCCTATAACAGAGAGAGCAGACATGCTCGAAACTTGCTAGAGAAGGGACTAGAAATGGGTAAACTATTGTCCATTTTCAAAACCTAAAGATTTTGGAATGCTATAACCTTTTCAAATATTGAGTTAGGTTTTGCTCTCGCATTTGAAGACTACCATCCATTCTACAATAATGCATGCATTTAATGCATGTGTGTGTGTCATTAGATGTTATTTGATGTTGTTTGTTAATGTATGTATGTCGAGATGTGTACCCCGCTGGACTTGCCAATAATAAACCATTAGGAAGGTGATTAAAGGTCATTTCCTACGTTTGAAGATCGTACTAGTTGGTACCTTCGTTTTTTGAAACTTTGAATTGTTTAAAGGGATTAAGGGAGACTTTCATATGTATGCATGCAAACTTGAGTAATGGTGGTGCACCCCTCTTGCTCGTTAAGTAAGTATATTTCCCATCATCTCGTATGATTCTAGTTGTTGGTTCTATGTTGTTAATGTTTTATGCTTAGTTGGTGGCTTGGTGCCATTTACATGTTAGATTCCTTGTTGTTCATCATGTAACTACCATTACTTATAAGTCAACTAGGTGTCATGCTTACTGTCATACGTGATGTTATTCTTGTTATAGGATTTCTATTGACCTAGTTATATCAAACCCTAACACACCTAGAAAGGAAACAAAATGAAGATCCTGACAAACTTCAGAATTATTACCTACTAAATGAAAGCACCCATGTGGTACCAATGTACGCTTAAGTATTATTACAAATCTAGAACCTGGAAGTCTCTAGATGATGACCCTCCTTTCATATTGTGAGTCTTTAAGTCACCTATGACCACATGTGGGCAAATGTACTCTATAGACCATCTAAACATACCCTTAAGGCCATTAATGTCATTCCCTTCACTTCAAAATGATTGTTAGCTTGTAAGTGGACAGTTTCGAATCATTCTAGGAGAGACTAAGACATATCCTATGAGTATAGGTTGTCACCGAAGGATTACAACTACATATGGTCGAGTAGGTGCACTCTTGTACGTCAATGAGTGCGTCTAGTGTTTTTGTGGATCAACGTGGCAATACGTGTAATGTTAAGCTCATACGAGCATACATGGTTACTTAGGTTCATTATGGAACATTCATTGATGTGTTTCATGAATAAATTACTGAGTATGAAATTTCTGTTTAGTACAACTTTGAGTGTGGTTATATATATGATTAAGTTGGATGAATCACTTGACTTTTTCCTAGCTGGGGTGATAGGATTGCTGGTTTGTTATTTGGTCTAATCTTGAGTACCCTAATTTCCTTCTATTTTGTTTCGATGACCACTTGCTCATGTATTTTGTAACATGATCTTGTGACCATAGAAGTTTGTATTCACATATGATTATCCTTATGCATTTTATACTTGATCGGATGGCATGTTAGTATATCTCTCATTGTATGTGCCAAAGAATCATTTGTATGATTGATCTGAGTGCCATAAAATGGTGGGATTAAATTGTCTTGCAGTATGTATTATGTGATTTGCTAGCTGGGGAGACCTTACAATCATACCTTCATTTAGCCGATACAATATTCCCGTGAGTGTTTTGGGAATGCTCTATTGTCGTACTGTCATGCTCCAATTCTATGTACCAGTATTTCCCAACCATATAAACTCACACCTGTATGGATATGTGATTTATCTCACCTGTGTGTTTTCCATTTAACTGTGCACTCTCACTGGAAATATTCTGTTTAATAATCATGGTCGTAAGAGTAACCAGAGGCATTAGCCTAAGATCACTGAGTAATTGGCCTTCTAATTCCATTGTAAGTTATAATCTGCAAGAACTATAAGTGACGACCCTAATCTGAACTAGCTTAGCTGGGTAGCTGAACTAGAAGTCACGCTATAAATGCATCATTAGATATAAGAACCTTACTCTAACCCTACCTCATCACCTCCTCCACACAACCTGCACATGAGAAATGTGCTGATGCTCTACAGCTCATCGGTTTACATTCTTAGCATAATATTTTCTTCTCTGACCTACTCCCTTTACTTGTTAATTAATTAATGGCTCCATGTATTACTCAGAGATCTGCTCACTACATATACATAATGATAACTGATGTTGATTATTCTTGGGTGCGGAACGTTAAGATGTTGTTCTACATGATGTCATTGCGAGCTTATATGTCGTTTTTGCGTGTTTTTGTTATTCATGTGATGCTATGTGATGCTGTGCAGCATCCCTACTAACCCATGGTGATATAGGGGCCCTAGTCGATTGACTTAATCATGAAATTATTTGATTCTTTCATAGTTTAGGATGAAATTAATTTAGTTGCGTATCTTGACTCGACGTTCATTGCTGCCACTACTTATGTATAAAAGGTTCCTTAGATCCCAACTTATGTGCTTCAATGTAAAGTGGTTTTTGTTTTAACTTTCAAATTAACATGAGTTGGAAAAAGGTCTCTATGCCAACTCAGTTGCCCCTCTTCTATGTGATTTACCCTCAACACATTAATAGAGTTAGTAGACGCTTGAAGAGGATCGGCGAGGAGGAGACTGGATAACATAACCTTTTGTTTTATCGATTCAAAGAGCTACATTTAGATGCAAAGTATGAATTTGGATTCTATTGTTAGTTTAGATGGTTTATGCCATGTTTATGTGAATCCTGTGTTTTACTGTACACAAGACTTTGGAATTTAGAGGACAAAATTCTTTTAAGGGGGGAGAATGTAATACTCGCATTTTTAATTTAGTTATAGACTAACTAATCCATCTAATGATTTTATAAAATTATAATTGTTTCATTCAGTTAAGATGGATTAATATTAGTGTGCTTATATAAGTGGATAATTTCGTAAAAAATGAAATTATTCTTATTATTAGCTTTGAATATTGGTGATATATTCACGAGCGTAAGATAAAACTTTGTCAAATGCTAAACCAAGTATTGGGATTAACAAGCTTAATTTGGCTAGCAGACTCGATTGAACTAGTGATAAACAACACACAACTAAAAAAAAAAAAAAAGACAAAAGGGGCTACAGCCCCAACCTTTTTGCGAAAGGCATAAAGGAGGAGGGGGAGCTATGTTTCCCAGCCTCATGACCCATGAAGACTGAGAGAGAGAGGAAGAAAGCGAGAGATATTACCGCCACGCCGGTGGCTTATCGGCTACTGTCACGCCCAGTGTGAGCGATTTTGCATAGCAACCATAGAGAGAGGCAGAGAGATTGAGAAGGAGTAGCTAAGAAAGAGGATTCGGGCTACGGCCCAGCATCGGCGATGGTGAGGCTTTGCGGCTAGGTGTCTCCACCGCCAAGCTCGAGTCTGGCAACTAGGAAGGGCCATGCAAAACAAAGACTCGAGGGTCAGGGTTTAAAACCATCAGCACCACCATAAGCCCGACCTACAAACCACCACCACTATGACCTGCCACCACCACCGTCTCTAGCGCTAGTGTAGGGCTCGAATTTGGCCAAAATCAGATCAAAAAAGGGAAGGAAAAAGGCAGAACGATGCGAACAACACTACCTGGGAGGAGGAGATGCTCGGGCTAGCAACACGGGGAAGGAAGGCGATTGGAACCTAGCCTTAATTCATCCAATTAGCATAGTAGTTAGGTCCTTTAGCTTCGAATCGAGGTGGGTGATTCTTGATTCCCAAAACTATTAGCAATTTGCAAATATGTTGAATTGTTCGTAAAATTCAATTCGGTAATTAAATTGGTGTTGTGACGAATTCAGAACTTATGGGGCGTTGATGGATTGTTTGGGTTGAAATTGAAATAATTTTGATGATTATTGTGATCCATACCGTGAGGAGGGAGTTCAGATTGTGTTTTAAATTTGTGAATTTATAAAGTGTATTGCCGTGTTTGATGTTGTGTTATTACTGATTAATGGTCATGTTTGTAACATTCTACTAAATGAATTATTTTCGATATTGTGTGGCTCACGGTTACGTGTTTAGCAATAAAATGAAGTGGGAAACAGGGGAGTGAGCTGAACGGTTCTGCGAATGGATTCAATGGTGAATCAGATTCACGAACCGAGTAGCAACATGCTCAAGTCTCGACTTACTCTAACTATACTGCACTTGCCTGATTGATTACGTTTCAAGGCTCAGTTTATAGCCATACATGAACTAGGACCAATAATTGGACTCGTTGAACAATTCAGCTAAATCGTTCAGTTAGTTAAATAGTAGACCCAAATGTTGACACATTACCCTTGAGTAAATGAAGTGTTAAGCAAAGGTTGCGAGATTCTTTCAACATTACATTTTTGGTAATTTGAAATGAATTAGGCAAGCTAGAAGCATTTGATTGATTTGCAGAACCAAACTGTTGAGTGTTATTAAGCAAATTTAATTACGCACAAGTTGCAATTAGTGGCTTCTAAAACAAGTTTTAACACTCCTTTCCTTAAAAAATGAATGTTACTTGGTCATTAACTCACTTAGGAGCATACTTTACTAAAATGAGTGGTTATATGCTTGTCATAAGTTGACTCGATTTTATTTAGCCATTTAAGCCTTCTTGAAAATGGAAATGGCATTTTTGTGATACGATCAGAATTTCGATGCAAGACATGTTGAGCGTGAGATGCATCTGAAATGTTTTAGGGTAAGAGGATATTGCTAGTGAATTCCTAGGGAGCATACCCAGAAGTGGGAGCTGTAAAGGACCTTGACGGCGCAAGCTGTAAGTTTAGCGAGCAAACCTAGTAAGCGGGAACCCCAATTCCTACAAAGCAGACTCAAAAGTGGGAACCCTAGAGGACCCTGATGAGGGTAAGATGTAAGTTTAGGGAGTATACCCGATATGTAGGAATGCTAATTCCCAGGGAGTAGGCCCAGAAGTGGGAACCCTAGAAGACCCTGACAAGAGCAAATGTCCATTGATTATGAGAGGCCACGGGGGTCACCATGAAATGTGAGTGACAAGCTCCCCAGAACAAACACAAATGTGCGAATCTGATGCCCCCATAAATGATTTCTTAACTATTATGTGTTGAAAACTCCTCATTCGAGGATTATGCTAGTGAAAACATTTGGAAAATTGTATGTACGCTTTCAAAGAGCCTCGTTGGACTCCAAATGACTTATGAATAATGACTATCTCTATAAGTGCTTACTTCAATTTAAGTGAAGGTTCTTGTCTTTTAATGTGTTAAAGTCTATTTGCTTATCAAAAGAACTCCCGTTGGTGGTCCAACTAAACTCTTGATGTTAAGTGCTTATATGTGAACTGAATGCATTCTCAATGCTTGCATCATAGATAGAGGCAACTTGCTATTGAGTCTTTTCTGCATATTATGTTATGTAAAACAAGTATAACATATGTGATTATCACTACTATGTTGTAAGAGTCAGATCTTAGGCAAGTTGAGTGCTCTTCTATGTGTAATTAAAAAAAGCAAGAGACGTTATTTAAATTTTGAGGATTATAGAACTATTGATGAATATGGAAGACCTTATAGGTTTTTTATGTGATACTAAATATCAATTGTGTGTGATTGGTACTTAAAAGTATTATGTGCAACTTTTTTTTCCTCAGAGTTGAGAATCACTCATTGAGCACGTGGTGGCTCATCCCCTCTCTATTTCCCTTTTTACCCAGGTTCTTGATGTGATAAGGAGAAGTAGGCTCATCTTAGTTGAGTCAAACCCACTCTCTTGCTTTGGATAAGGAGTTATACATGTAGATCATGAGTTGAATGATGTAATGCAATGTATTCATAAGTTTTTGGTTATCTGTAGTTAGTTACTGTAGTTCATGTGCATCGACTAGTTGTAGCTGAGTATGGCCAAGTAAGCCAACTATCCGAATAATCGGTTGTCTGGTTTAGTTATTCTCAATTATTTTTGGGATGTAAACCCTGATGCTCCGGTTTTGTCATCCGTTGAGTTGTACCTCTTATTCCTTTCTCTTATTGAACTTTATACTTGGTGTACTTTGGGCATGTGCCTCGTAGAGTTGTGGTCTCCATTGTGTAGTCGTCAAGCTGGTTGGATATGTCTTTTATGTATTATCAATTGTAGGGACCTAATGTAATGCTTTATGCCTATGTTATTGTTAGCTTTTAGGTGAAACTCTATCTGTTTTGCTCCAGAATTATATAAATCAGCGATTTCCCTAACCCTAGGTGATAGGAGTGTCACATATGGCATCATAGCAAGGTCTTGTAACCACAGGCCATGACTTGAGTCGTGCATTTTCATATAGTTGCTCAGGTACGTCTTGGGTAGTGATATGTTATAAGGAGTACCTTAGGGTGAAATGTGTTCCTAATGGCTAATCGGTATGATGCATGATTTTTATGTGATTGGCGTAGAATGATGGACTAAAAGTGAGTTATATGCTAGAATACGAGCTAAACGACTTGTGTTCTGTTGAGTAAGCTAAGTATTGGCTCTATTAATGATTGTCTTTATGCATGCACCATTCATGATTAAGTTAAATGTTCACTTGGTTTCGAACTCAAAAGATTTGAAATAGATAACTCCAGGCTTATTCCTTACCCTTAAGTACAATTTGATCGTCAGGCCCTATAACCGAGAGAGCAGATGTACTCAAAAGTTGGTAGATAAGCGCCTAGAAATGGGTAAACTATTCTTCATTTTTAAAACCTGTAGATTTTAGAATGCTATAATCTTTTTAAATATTAAGTTAGGCTTTGGCCTTGTATTCAAAGACTAGCATCTATTCTACAATAATGCATGGGTTTAAATGCATGAGTGTGTGTCCTTATGCATGAATGTGTGTCCTTATATGTGATTGGATGCTGTTTATAAATGCGTGTATGCTAAGATGTGTACCACTCTGGACTGGCTAATAATAAACCATTAGGAAGGTGATCAAAGGTTATTTCCTATGAAGATCACACTAGATGGTACCTTCTTTTTTGAAATTTTGAATTGTTTAAAGGGATTAAGGAGGACTTTCATATATATGAATGCAAATTTGAGTAATGCTGGTGCGCCCCCTCTTGCTCATTACATAAGTATATTGCCCATTGTCTCATATAAGTGTGGTTGTTACCTCTATGTTATTGTTACTGATTTATGCTTAGTCAGTGGCTTGGTGTCGTTTATATGTTAGATTCCTCGCTTTTCATCACATAACCACTAGTACTCATGAGTCAACTAGGTGTCATGCTTACTGTCGCACTAGATGTTATTTTTGTTATGGGATTGCTGGCGACCTAGCTATATCAAACCCCAACACACCTAGAAAGGAAACAAAAGGAAGAACCTGACCGACTTTGGAATTCTTACATACTAGAGGAAAGGACCCATGTGTTACCAGTGTATGCCTAAGTAACATTACAAATTTGGAACCCGGAAGTCTCTAGATGATTGGACCCTTCTTTCATATTATGAGTCTTTAAGGCACCCACGGCCACATATAGGCAGATGGACTCCATTGATCATCTGGAGATACCCATAAGGCCATTATTGTCGTTCTCGTCACTTCAAAATGATTGTTAACTTGTAAGTGGCTAGCTTCTAATCATTCTAGGAGAGACTAAGATATATCCTATAAGTATTTGCTGCAAGCGAGGGATTGCATCAATATATGGTCGTGTTAGTGCACTCTTACACGACAGTGAGTGACATCTCCTGTAAGTTCATATGAGCTTATGTGGTTACTTAGGTTCATTATGGAACAGTCATTGATGTGTTTTGTGAATAAATTGCTGAGTATGAAATTCGTATTTCGTACACCTTTAAGTGTGGTTATGTAGATGATTGAGTTGGATAAACCACTTGACTTTTACCTAGGTGGGGTGATGGGATTGTTGGTTTGTTATTTGGCATGTTCTTTAGTACCCTAATTTCCTTCTATTTTGTTTCGATGACAACTTACTCATGACATGATCTTACAAACGTAGAAGTTTATATTCACATATGATTATCCTTGTGCATTTTATGCTTGATCGGATGACATGTTAGTATATCTCTGATTGTGTTTGAATTCTTGGCCTTAAGAATTATGAATGACTATATGCCAAATAATTGTTTGTTTGAATGATCTGAGTGCCATAAAATGACGGGATTAAATTATCTTATACTCTGTATTATGTGATGGGCTTATTGGGGAGACCTTAGAGTTGTTCTTTTATTTACCCGATACGATTATTACCGTTGGTGCTGGAATCATTCTATTGTCGTACTTGCATGCTCTCATT
>JAKOGI010001835.1:5000-42500 GCA_029747015.1 Carnegiea gigantea | reverse complement strand
TTCCCTTTTTTCTGAATGCAAACAAAAACAACAAACTAATCGTGTCCAAGACAAGTGGGAGAGCCAATCATAGAAAACTAAGACCTTATGAGCAAGAATTAGATTACACAGCAATAATGAACAATTGGGGTTAAAATTAGGGCTTAGAATGACACATTGAGGACGGAGACATATCGTGCACATCACACTTACAGACAAGATAATAATCAAAGCATAGGGGATTTAAGTTGATCATAAAAGTACGAAGCTTCCCTAAAAACAAGACAAAAATCTTTTTGGATTTTCAAAGTTTTCAGGTTTTTTTTAAGGATTTTTAAAACCCCCACACCTAAATCTCATAATGTCCTTATTGAGAGTGAAAAGAAACATAAAACCACAAATAAAAGCTAAAGAGAAAACAAATAAAAATAAGACTCAAAAACAAAAAGGACATAACTCAAAGACAACTATACATATATGTATACAAGAGAGAAAAAGAAAAATAGCCAACTATACAAAAAGAAAAGAAAAAGAAAAAGGAGAGAAAGAGATAAGAAGAGAAGAAATTCTTAGTAGACCAGGTCGGGTGCTAAGTACACCCGAGCTATCTCAACACCATCACTGATCAGAACTTGGCTCATGGAGTATCAAACACTCCACATCTTCTTCGCTTGGCACCTCCAGAAATGGCTTCAATCTTTGGCCATTCACCTTAAAGGTAGCACCACTCTCAAGGTCTTGGATTTTGACTGAACTGTAGGAAAAAACACATGAGATAATGTCAGGGCTAGTCCATCAAGACCTTAGTTTCCCTAAAAACAAATGGAGCTTAGAGCTATACAAGAGAACTTTCATTCCTGGGGCAAACTCTTTCCTAAGGATATGCTTATCATGAAACAACTTCGCCCTCTCTTTATAAGATTGAGCACTCTCATAAGCCGTAGCTCTAATCTCATCAAGCTCATTCAACTGTAGTCGTCTCTCCTCACTAACCTCACTTAAGTTATAGTTAAGCTTCTTAATGGCCTACTAAGCTCTATGCTCTATCTCTACAGGGAGATGACAAGGCTTACCATAAACAACCCTACAAGGTGACATACCTAAGGGAGTTTTGAAAGCCGTCCTATAGGCCCAAAGAGCATCTACGAGCTCGTCAGCCTAATCCTTCCTATTCCGGCTCACTGTGTTTTTTAGAATCTGCTTGATCTGCCGATTGGACATCTCAACCTGGCCACTGGTTTAGGGATGATAGAGGGTAGCAAGCCTATGGACTATCGAGTACCTCTTCAGTAAGACATCAAAAGATCTATTAGTAAGATAGGTGCCTTGATCACTAATGATAGCATGGGGCATGCCAAATCTAGCAAAGATGTTCTCCCTAAGGAACTTCATAACAACCTTAGCATCATTAGTCCTAGAAGGGATGGCCTCAACCCATTTAGAAACGTAGTCCATAGCTAGCAAAATGTACTCATTCCTAAAGGAAGATGGAAATGGTCCCATAAAGTCAACAACCCACACATTAAAAATCTCCACCACAGTGATGGGGTTTAGTGGCATCATATCTCTCGTGCTTATTCTACCCAATTGCTGCCACCTAGGGCAACTCTTACAGTACTCAAAAGCATCCCTAAATAGAGTAGGCTAGTAGAAACCACATTGAAGAACTTTGGTTGCAGTCTTCCTACCATTAAAATGCCCTCACATGCCTGGTCATGACAAAAAGAAAGGACAATCCTCACCTCATTGCCAGGAATACACCTCCTAAACACTTGATCAAAGTAGTACTTAAATAGATAAGGATCATTTCTCTATCATTCTTAGTCCAACCCTCAGGGATCCTACCAATAACTAAGTAATTCACAATGTCAGCATACTAAGGATCAGGGTGGACAGTACACAATTGCTCATCGGGGAAGCACTCAGAAAAAGTTGACTCATCCTCTCTATCATTAAGAATCCTAGACAGATGATCAGCTATAAGGTTCTCAAAACCTTTCTTATCCCTGATCTCATAGTCAAATTCTTACAAAAGCAATATGTATCTAACAAGTATAGGTTTAGCATCCTTCTTAGAAAAAAGGTGCTTAAGAGCAGAGTGGTTGGTACACACAATCACACAAGACCCCATCAGATAAGGTCTAAACTTCTCAAAACCAGAGATTACAGCCAAAAATTCTTTCTCAGTCACAGTATAGTTTAGCTGGGCATCATTCAAAGTGTGACTAGCATAGTAAATCACATGGGGCTTCTTATCAGCACGCTACCCTAAAACAACCCCGATAGGACAATCAGAAGCGTCGTACATCAATTCAAAAGCTTCTCCCCTGATAGGAGGATGCAGAACAGGAGCAGAGATCAAGGCCTCCTTAAGCGTAGAAAATGCCTCAAGACACTTATCAAAAAAGTGAAATGGCATATCCTTAACTAGTAGGTTAGACAAGGGCTTCACAATCTTACTAAAATCCTTAATGAATCGACGATAGAAGCCAGTATATCCAAGGAAAGACCTCACCTCTTTCACACATGTGGGAGGGGAAAGATTAACGATCAGATCAGTCTTAGCCTTGTCTAATTCAATTCCATCTTTAGAAATAATGTGGCCTAAGAGTATCCCCTTTCTAACCATCAAATGACACTTCTCCCAGTTCAAAGTCAGGTTTTTCTCCCTACACCTTTCCAACATTTTTTCTAGATTAGACAAACAATTATCAAAGGAAGACCCAAACACAGAAAAGTCATCCATGAAAATTTCGGTGTACTGCTCAACTAGATCTGAGAAAATAGAAATCATACATCGCTAAAAGGTCACAGGGGCATTGCACAATCCAAACAGCATACGTCTAAAAGCATAAGTCCCAAATGAACAGGTGAAAGTAGTCTTCTCCTGATCCTCAGGAGCAATAGAGATGGATATAGCCAGAGTATCCATCTAAAAAGTAATAGAAGGATGTCCAGCCAACCTCTCTAACATCTGGTCTAAGAAAGGAAGGGGAAAGTGATCTTTCCTAGTAGCAGCATTAAATTTTCTATAATCTATACAAACACGCTACCCAGATTGAGCTTGAGTAGGTACTAACTCATTCTTGTCATTCCTAATTATGGTAATCCCGGTCTTCTTAGGAGCAACTTGAATGGGGCTAACCCACTCCCTATCACAAATTGGGTAGATAATCCCATGGTCTAACCACTTCAGTACTTCCTTCCTAACTACTTCCTAGAGAGTCGGGTTCAAACATCTTTGACGATCATGGTAGGTCTTAGCCTTGTCCTGTAAATGAATTCTAAGTTGCACAATGAAAGGACTAATACCCTTAATATCCCCTAAAATCCAACTTAGAGCTTCCTTGTTCTCTCTAAGTAAGGCAATCAATTTGTCCTCTTGGTCCTGGTCTAGGTCAGAAGTAATGATAATAGGTAAAGATCCATCGGGTCCTAGAAATGCATACTTAAGAGAATCAGGAAGAGGTTTTAATTCAAGAGTAGGAGGGGAAATAGCCTCAGAAGTAGATTCAGAAGCAGCAATGAGCAAACAGTCAACAATAGAGCACAAGTCATCAAACTCAAACACATCGTATTCAGGCTCATCGTTCATAAGAAATGACTCATACTCAGCAGCAAACACATCATTAAAAACATCATCAAGTATAGAATCCTCCACCTAGTGAAGAGTAGAGAACTGTATATCATCAAAACCAGAAGGCTATCTTTGCATGTTAAAGATGTTCAGCTCTAAAGTCATATTTTCAAAAGACAGTCTCATCATGCCATTCCTGCAATTAATGAGGGCATTAGCAGTGGCCAAGAAAGGACACCCTAGAGTCACAGGGACTTGACTAGCTAAGTTAGACATCATCTCAATCTCAATCACAATAAAGTCCACATGGTAAATAAATTCACCCACTCTAATAAACACGTCCTCCATTATACCTCTGGGAAACCTGGTCAATCTATCAGCCAATTGAATAACCATCTTAGTAGGTTTTAGCTCACCTAACCCAAGCCTCTCATACTCAGTAAAAGGTATCAAGTTGACACTGGCCCCTAAATTAAGCAAAGCACTGTGAATAAGCTAGTCCCCATGACTATAGAGATAGTAGGGCAGCCAGGGTCTTTATACTTCACTGGGATCTGATGAGAAAGAATAGAACTAGCACTAGAGGCTAAGAAAGCCTTTCTAGGGACAATAGTAGCTCTCATGGTCGTGCACAGATCCTTCAAGAACCTAGCATATGGAGGCATCTGCTGAGTAAAGGGATGTTGATTTTGACTTAAGAGAAGGTCTATTTCATCTTCTCACCATGAGCTTAGTCTTTCATCTCAAGCCTGTGGGCAAAACGAGGTAAAGGTATATGGACTTTCTCAGAAGAAGAAGAAGAAGAAGAACCCTTAAAGGAAGAAGGGTCAACTGAATCAGAGGAATCTTTCTCTTTGAGCTCCTCTTTCTTACATGGTGACTCAAGAGGAATGTGAGTATCAGAATCATTGGGGACACCATCAGTAGCATCCCCTGGCTCACTGGATGAACTAGTCTCTAGAGGTGAAGAAGAAAAAAAAGAAGAATTTTGGAAGAATTGGTGAGGATACCTATGGGGCTCATTAGGGCTTCTCACTTGGTTATCAATCTCTCGACCAGAACAAACAGTGCATTTACTTTTCTCACTGGCTCACTAGGGTTACCAGAAGGAGTGGAGGCGTGACCCTTAGGGTTCACCTCAGGTTGACTTGGAAAAGTACCTGACTCCCTAGAAGACACTGCTAACTAGAAAAGCTATTCAGTCATCACTCTCATCATTCTTTTCATATTAGCATTAATCATTCTCTTCACATTGTTATTAATTCTCCTCTCCATTTTATCAATATTGGTGTAACCAGGAGGAGGTTGAACTTGAGCTAGCGGAGGTGGAGGTCTAGGTGTATTAGGCACACCTGGGAAAGCCAGTCTCTGAAAGAAGGTAGAAGGGTGAGAGATGGGCCGGGAGTTGTTTCTAGGAAAAACTGCAAGCTCAGAGTTAGGAACCGTAGCATCTGGTCCATTACTTCAAGAAAAGTTAGGCTGATTTCTCCACTTTGGGTTGTAATAAGGGGAAAATGGGTTGTTCTTAGGTCTCTAGAAGGCCATACTCGCTTGCTCTTGCCCAGTTGCTAACTGGTGACCAAAATAAGGATAAGCACTCAAAGAATGATATAAGGCCTGGCAATGAGAACAAGACATTGAAGTAGTCTAGGATAGCTGGGTCATTTGGGAAGACAATCCCTTCAATATGTTTTCCAAAGCAGCAACCTTAGACTCTAAGTGACTTACATAAGAGACATAATGTAACCCACCCATTGCAATCCTAGAACTCAGGCTGTCATCACGAGTGGTTTCCCACTGTATAGTTTTCTCACCTAAGTCCTCTAAAAATTCCCAAGTATCTGTGGTGCTCTTAGAAAGAAAGCCACCCTGACATATAGACTCTACTATGGGTCTAGTCTGTTGGTTAAGTCCTTCATATACAATCTGATACAAACGTACTTGGTCTAAACCATGATGGGGACACTGGGCCAACAAATTCTTGAACCTATCAAAATATTTTCAAAATGATTCCCTATCTAGTTGTACAAATTGATTGATTTCATTTCTTAACTTAACAGTCTTGGCATTAGAGAAATATTTTCTTAAGAACAATCTTACAAAATCATTCCAAGAAGTTATAGAATTAGCAGCCAAGCCATACATCTAACGTTTAGTAGAATCTTTCAAAGTAAGAGGAATCAATTTCATTCGCACAACATCAACGGGAATATTAGGGAAATGCATCATAGAACAAACTTCTTCGAATTCCCTCAAAAATAAATAAGCATCCTCTAAACCTGTAAATTTAGGGAGCATCTGAGTATAGTGAGGTCTTAATTCAAAAGTCATATTGGGCCCAAGGTCAAGTATAGTGAAGCAAGATGGCAAAGCCGTCCTAGGAGGATAGAAAATTTCACTCAAAGATCTTTCTTGTGCCATTTTTTCTAGTTCAAGCCTAGGTTTTGGTTAGGGTTCTAAGTCAAGGTCGGGTTCACTTCTAACAAGTCGATAATTTTCAAGATTTCTAACCTAACCAGTCATATAAATCCCACACCCTCATCAAAGGTTCTATTTTTGGTCTTTTTTCTTTTTCTAATTTTTTTTGGATTTTTGATTTTTCTAATTTTTCTCTTGTCTTTCTTGTAAGCCACAAAACAAAACAACAAAGGTTAATTAAACCTAAAAACACTATACAAACAGGAAATAAGCAAAACTAAAACAAAAACCACAAACACAAAGAAACTAAAAAAAAATAAGACTCCTAAAATCAAAACTAAATATACAAAAAAATCCATACAATCACCAGGGACATAACTATATTTTTTTCCAAATTTTTTCTGTCGCAGAACAGTACAGAAAAATACAAACAGATATTAAGTCCAAAATTCATAGAAAAACCCAGACAGTTCCACAAATTCTAGAAAAATTCACACAACCTCTAAAAATAATTCTGAATCTACGAAAAATATCGTCACAACAAAAACACACCAGAATTACTCCAGAAAATTCAAATGGATGCTAACATTAATGAAAAATCTACACTGATTGTTTTTCTTCTACTTTGTTTCTTTTGCTGCACATAAACCAAATTCATTAGTACTATTTTGTTTAATAGTGAATAACTTCAAAATGAAAATAATATCGACAAAAATCAAAAATCGAAATACTAACTAAATTCAAAATTGAAACTAAACTAAATTACTAAAATGGAGTAATGACTTAACTAAAACTAAAAATCATAACTCTAAAATTAAAACGAAAATAACTCGAACCACTCGAATACTAAACTACAACTCGAGGCAACCAAATTTCACAATGCCATCCTCGGCAACGGTGCTAAAAACTTGTTGTGATTTCCCGCAAGTATACGATTATCGTTGTAAAACTTACGGGTGTCGTCCTCAGGGATGGCGTATGAGATTAGGCCGCTTCAGAAGGATAATTTGCCTATGCTAAACTAAACCAAAGCAAATAACTTGTTGCAAATTTATCGAACTAAATTTATAATTAATTAGAAATAATGATTAAGGAAAATTGTTAAACATCAACACCAATGGGATTATGAGGTACCAGCAAGCCATAACACTTTCGTCTCAATGCTCTTTGCAAAAAACAATGCCATTATTGAAAATCAGCTGCTAGAAAGCAAACAAAATAGAGGAGAACAGGGCCAATATTCAACTCCAATGTTAATGATAATAATGCCAATGATAGCATTGTTTGTCAACTCCAACCTAGAACAAGATTTGAAATTCGACAATGGAATGAAGAGCAAGACCCAAAAATCTCTTTCAGATTGAACAATTGTAAATTTCGAATCCCCTGACTAGAAATCGAATCACCAAGAAATGGAAACTGGGAATTGAATTAAACCTCAACCCTAGTTCAAGAAAAACAAAGCCAACTGAATCGCAAGTGAAATTGGAAGATTAAAACTTTGCTTGCTTGCTACTCTCTATGCCTGCTCTGCCTTCGGCCCCTCCTTTAAAGGCCCGAAGAATGCCCCTGACGGTTCGTGGCCCCCCAATAATTTCCTCCATTAGTTCTCGATTAAAAGCCCTTGTAATCGCTGTCTAATGATTGATGCAACATAAGGGATGAAAGAAATAATGTGAGGAATGATGGAGGAAAGAGAATAGGAGCAGGAGTGCGGTTATGGTGGAGGAAGAAGAAGGCAAAAGGTGGTCCTCTATTTTTTCGGCTTCTGGGTTTTGTGGGCTGAGGAAGAGGAAGAAGGAGGGGAGAGAGACAATGAGTAATGGTTATGCTGAGGAAGATGAAGAGCCTGCTATGGCCGTTTCGATGGGGAAGAAGAAGAATAGGCGAACGGTGGCCTGTTCTTCGGGTTCTTGGCTGCAAGGACGAAAGAGGCGGAAGAAGGAGAGGAGATAGGCAGGCTGAGGATCACGTGAGAGACAGGTGCTGTTAAGTGAGGAGTGGGTTGTCGGGCTGGACTGGGAACAAGAGGGCAAAGGATTGGGCCCGACCCAAAGAGGGAAAAAGAAAGGAAAAGAAGAGAGGGAGGAAAGGGCCGGTCTGGGCTTGATAGCTGGGCCATTGGGCTCCGTTTGGCCTTGTTTTTTTCCCCTTGTTTCTTGCTCTCTTCAATCCGATCCAAGCCTTGCACTTGTTGCTTATTTTTCTAAATTTTTCAAATCCTACAAAATGAGCAAAAATATTATCAAAATTCTAATTGACTAATTATTTCGAGCAAATGCTAGGTAATAAAAGGGCATATTATATCATCATTTATGGTTTAACAAAGGGGAAGGAGCAAGGATGCTCCAGTGAAGAGATGAGAGAAGATCGATCTGTCGACACGTAGAAGGAGGCGAGATAGACCAAGGAGGAGTTAGAGTGAGGTGATTGGAATAATTTTGAAGACTTTAGGGTTAACAGAGGACATACAGGGCAAGAAGCTTCAAAGATCTAGGGCAAAAGTTATTGACTTTGGGTAATGTGTTTTGATATAGAGCAAGGAATCTATGGGAGTTCCTTATATCCAAAACAACATCATGGTTCTAATCAAGCCAAAGAAGATCATGGAAAGCAAGCAACAACATAACTGATCTAATCCTTGTTCTCTTGTTACAATCATAAGTGAGCATGGTTTTGGATGCCATGATGCTTGCACTTTCCAAGACCTCCTATGGGCACGTCCTACTTTGTTGGACTCCCTAAGATGTCTAGTTCTATTAAGGAAGCTCAATTTTAGCCTGAATCTTAGGCATTTTGCCACATTAGTCCAAAATAGTGGAGGTATACTGAGAAGATTCTGATATACCCTTGTTAAAAGATTAGGTGGGATTACCACCTAGAACCTTATTTAGTGCCAGAATGTTTGCCTAGCCATTATCCTAGGTATCAATCCATCGAGATAAATCCAAATCATGGCAAGGTGTTCATGGTGATTCAGTTGCTTTTTGCCAACCATTGTAGTAAGAGCTTAGTTCAGATCTAGTTTGAGTTTCTGGTTGGGTCTCTCACCTAAACCTGATTTAGAGCTGATTTTTCTATTTGGGATTCTTATTAACATCCTAAGGAACTAAGCCATGTATTAAAATCAGTTCTAAGTCAAGTCTAGGTTCGAGAACCAACTTGATCATTTCCAGGGCTAATTCGGGTTTATTAGGCTTAAACAAGCTGTTTTTGCTAAGTTATTCCTAAATGGTGAGAGTTTGGTGAGCTGCCTGCTTGCTTTCTTGGTTGCTTGGACAATTAGGACCATCATGTTGACCACTCTTGCAGCTTTGGAAGTCCACTTGCCCAATTGGCTTGAAGCTTGACATCCACTTGCTCCCGGATTCAATAAACACAAAGTGACAGCCTGCAACCTATCTTTTCTCTCTCTCCCATCTGCAAGTGGTCTAATTAGAGTAATTAATCATGTTCAAGCATGAGTTTACTCAAATATAATGTATTAGCTTAACTCACGCTTGTAATTAGTTTAGGCGAAGCTTGTTTTGCATTTTTAGTTTAGCTAAGCTAGACTAAGGTTACTAAGGAGTTGGCCTACCTGCTCGTGAGCTTAGAAACGTGTATCTAAGCTTCCTTGGTTGCTTTTCAAGGGCTAAATCCATGAATGAAATCTTAGCTTTGTGTTTATACACAAAACTCTCTAAAATCTCATCTTTTCAATATGAATTGATTGCTAAACATGAGTGGTTTCCTTTAATCTGAACATGGTGGCCTAGCCTTTATAGCTCAGAGGGTGGACTCCTAATTTAGCTTGGGTGGTGGGGTGTCTTTTATTCAATTCATATCCCCTATTTTGATTTAATTTCATTACTGGATTAAAATCAACTCAGTACTAGATTGCAAATAGGTCACATTGCTTGAGTTTATTCAAAGCCCATGTATCATATTTCTTGCTCTTTCCATAGTTCTTGAGGGTGCTTACAGTGCTGATGCTTACGGTTAGCTATCACTTATCCTGTGCTTCCAGGTCTGGGCGACTATTTTGTTTATTGAGCGACCTGATGGTTTTGTGGTTCTTCGTGTTTGATTTTATTAACTACCTTCGCTATTTATGTTTTTAACAAAAGTTTCTCAACTGTTAAATGTTTTCTCAAACCTTCTTATAGGTTTATTGGAATCAACCTCTCTATAGATAGTGATATCTGCAAAGGTAAGGTTGCTATCATCTGGATCTCTCCAGATCCCATGCAAGCGAGGCCCACACTAGAAGGTGGTTGTGGTGTTGTTGTTTTTGTATATACATATATACGTATATATACATATGTATGTGTATCTTTGTGTGTGTGTGTATATGTACACCTGTTAGTTCGGGTGGGTAGATAAAATGTGAGTCGGATAATTTCTAGTTCTTGTAAAATACAAGCATGTGTATTTCAACTCTATGTATTTTTAGGTGAACATGTATGATTTAAAATGGAGGTAAAGTTTTGGCCATAAGTCTACGATTGTTAGCCGTGGTACTTGAAGCTTGAATTCACATGGACATGGTCAAATCGAGGCCACTACGACTAAGTACATGTAGACTGAACACAACAAATATGCAAAACGTAACCATTTGGCTAATAGAATTGATCTTAATCTAAACATGATTAAAATTGTAAACCAAGTATCAAAACAGATTATTACAACTACTAAGAAAGTGATAAAATTATAAGTAATCAAGAGGCAATGGGGAGAGAGGAGAATACCGCAACCACTAAAGCTCACGGAGAATTTTGAATTTCAATTGGTGTCAATTACAAATATTCAATATCTACCATGAATCGAAGAGAATATTGAAGATCGAGAGTTTGGGTGAGAATGTTTGAAGAGGCAAATTTTAAACTAAAATTAAACTATAAAATCTGAATTAAAACTAGAACTACAAAACTTGAATTGAAAATAAAACTAGAAAGATTGCATATAACTCAAATTGAACGAATGTTTAAAATTATCTTAACCTTTAAAACTACTAGAGATGAATGTCAGAATTAAGAAGGAGAGTAATTGATTGATGAATTGTGGCACCAAAGACCTCTTTTTATAGTAATGCTAACTTTCTTTCACTTTTCAAGCTCTAGTACTAGCAGGTTTCTTGTTATCCAATCTTGACAAAATTTAGGATGGTTATCATAATGAAGAAATTGTTTGGAGCCTGTGAATTTTCAATTCTCACTTCACTACACTTTCTGAAATCTAATCGAATAAGTCTTCCATGTCAAGCTAATGCGCGTGCTATTTCATTAAATTATTATTTCCTGCACAAAGACACAAAAACTAAATAAATCCAAAAATAATCTCGATTATGATTGAAAATCAAGTAATTAGAAGTACTTGAATGGACACTCTTGGTGCCTAAATACTAGCATGAAAGAATCTAGTGATTGAATCACCAACTTTTATCCACTAAAGTCTCAACAGCTACCAACTAGTAGCACATGCCTCAAAGGGATGCTTGACATTCCCAACTCTAAGACTTGTTTTTCTTCTTTTTGGACTTTTAAAAATTTTTCTGATTTTTTCTTTTTATTGCAAAAGGAAAATGAAAATAAAAGCAAAGATAAGTGGGAGAATCGACTATGGAAGCCTAAGACCCTATGATAATGATGATATATAAATAAGGACTTTGCTCGAAATTACGATATAAAGGGGTTAGAGCTAAGGTCAAAAATGACATACTGTGAACTAAGGTCTATCATGTGCACAATACTTATATATAACCCCATATTAAGTGACAAATGGTCAAGGTCAACCAAATAGTACAACTCACCAAAATCACACAAAAATAGGATCTTTTTGGATTTTTTTCTAACAAGTTTCTCTTTTTCAATTCTTTTTTCAAAATTTTGAAGCATGACCTCCCCACCCAACACCAAGATCACACCATGTCCACATTATAGGGAAAGGAGGAGCCATAAGGGCATAAAATCAAAAATGAGAAATAATAGAAAGGTACTGATCAATATATAACATATATAAGAGAGTAGGAACAATGTTACATAGTCAGATACTTAATGTACCCAAACCACCTCATCACCCACAGAAAATCACTAGGTGGCTCATAGAGCATCAAACCCTTCATCTCAACCTCAAGGTACTATTTCTTATTGAGTCCTGTCAAAGCTCTCAGCAGCCTATTAAATACCTTAGTGCACATCTCGGAAAAGTGCACCTAAAAAAATAGAAATATAAGCATGCATCCATACAAGTTATGGCTTGTTTCAACTTCTCAAACTCACAAGCCCAATCATTAGCAACATAAGTGACCACACATGCCAGCGATGGTTAAGACAATGGCCCAAAAATATCACAATTATAAAGAGCAGTTATTATAGGGGACTTTGCATGTCTTAAATCATCACCTAGGTCCTCAAGTCATGTAATATCAATACAAAATGCTCAAAGGTTTGGACAAAATCATTAGCAACAATCATACGATCAAAAGAGACTAAAATAAAGGACTTAGGGGGATAAAAGAAGTGTTCACAAATGGCTAGGGTGGAATGGTCTAAAAGTGATAGTGTAGGGGTCAGCTTAATAAACCTAATAGAAGGGGGATCCACTAACTCTAAACTAGAAGAGCTTTCATCAATTTCATGCTCCATGCATGACTTCTCAGAGATAATATCTTATGAATCTATAAAATCATCATGCTCAAAAATTTCCTCATACCACTCATGCTTTTTATCAACATCATTGCTAACGTCACCCTTAGATTCCTACCCTCATCAAACTCTTAAAGTTGAGAAAAAGGAATAGACGTGTTCAGTTTGATCAAGAAATTGACAATGATGTCTCTAGGGCTTTTAGGGTCAGACATAGTGTTAGACAATAAAGATATGGGGAGGTCAATCTTTTTCTTAAGGTTGGTCACATATGTATCAATTAGAGCATCAAACCTAGGGGAAATAATATACTTCAAATCATCATCAAGACTAACCTTAAGTATAAGAGAACCTACATAAAATTTAGGTTTATGAACGTCATCATCCTTTCTTAGTTGATTAAAACATTGAAGCCTGTTCTCCTATATAGTCTCAATAATTTTTTCTATCATATAATTCATCATCTCTTCAAGAATTGCACAACGAGTATCATTCATATGATATAGACAACTATTAATATCATCATTAGAAGATTTACTATAATCACACTAAATAGGAGTATAATCAAGAATATAATGATATGGATGATCATATCGGTTGCTGAATTGATCATGTGAACAAGAATTAACATGAAAAACATTTTGATAACTAATAGGATACCCTAAATTCTCTTTAGTTTTTTTGAATTCATAATTATCCACATAAATGTTCTAGAAAGTCCCAGGCTTCATCAAGATTTTTTGGACAAAAACACAATGAGTCCAAAATAGGCCGGATCCCGCCATTTACACCCACATAAACAACTTGATAAATTTCTTACTTTTCAAACTTCTGGTCCACAAACTAAGCCTGAAGGCCATTAAATCTATAGAAAGAACTTCATGCTTATATTGAGGGTAATGGAAAAAAAATTTTTAGAAATTTTCAATTTTTTATATTTTTGATTTTTTCAAACAAGAAAAACATACCAAAAAATCTATGAGATATTAATCAAATTATCAAAGTAACTAATCTAAACAAGAAAACTACAATACAAATCTATTAACAAAAATTATGAAACTAAAAAGATAAATAACTAGAAAAGAAAATTAGTGACCTAAACTCAAACCATCATCCTCAACAACGGTGCCAAAAACTTGTGTAATCTAAAATGGAGGCAAAATTTTAACTACAAGCATATAGTTGTAAGCTATAGTCGATGATTGAATTCACAGGGATATGATCAAATCTAGGCCATTATGACTAAAAACTAACCCATATTAAGTAGACTAAAAGTAGTGAATGAGCAAAATAGAATCAATCGACTTATAGAATTGAACCTAGACTAAACATTATTAAAATTGTAAACCAAGTATCAAAAGGGATTATCACAACCAGTTAAGCTAAGGAGCATAGAAAACATTACCACAACTGCTTAAATCCAATGGAGAATGTTGAATTTCAATGGATTTCAATGACGAATATTCAACACCCACCACAACGGATGACAGTAGTAAAAATTGAGACTTTGAGTGAGAGAATTTTTGGAGAGACAGAATTTAAACTAAAATTATAACTACAAAACTTGAATAAAAACTACAGATAGAAAACTTCAATTGAAACTAAAACTCAAAAAATTGTATGTAATTCAAGTCGAACGAATTTCTAAAATTACATAAACCTCTACAACGACCAGAAACTAATGTTAGAATTGATTAATTATGGCACCCAAGATTAGCACTAGCTTTCATTCATTGTTCAATTTCTAGTTCTAGTATGTTTCTTGTTCTGTAATCTTGAGCAAATTTAGAAAAGTCATCATAATAAGGAAATTGTTTAGAGCCTACTGTATTTCCAATTTTCACTTGACCAAACTTTCCAAAAATCTAATCAAATATGTCTTCCATGTAAACTAATGACTGCGATGTTCCACCAAATCATATTCCCTGCATAAAGACATGAAAACTAAATAAAACCCAAAAACAATCTTGATTATGATTGAAAATCAAGTGATTAGAAGTAAATAGGACAATTTTGGTACTCAAACATGACCTAATAGGTTTAGAGCGTCTTTTCTATTACTTATTTTTTATTTGGCAAAATTAAAAATTGGCAAATGTATTACTCAAAATTGCCAGTATTTAATGAAAAAATTCCGTAATTAAAAAGAAATTTTTTAAAAAGAATATTAAAATTATTCAAACTTTTCATTATGATACATTAATGTCATGCATGGGTGGGAAAAGAGTTAGGTCCCTATTTAGGTTGGGTTGGTTGGCATGTACATTAAAATAAGGTCAGTAATGGGTTAGATCATTTATTGGTTAGCCTATCAAAGCAAGCTAATGGATCAACGTAGTTCAGCTTGCTAATAACCCATTAATAACTTGATATCTTAGTTAACTAATCTAATATTACCCAATTAAGTATATTTTATTAAGAGATCAACCATAATATGAACATGGCCAACACATTTCCTTCTACTAGCATAGTAGTTAAAGGCGAATTAGAATGGAAACCAAATAAAAGGGAATTAGAGAAGTACAAGATATTATGTTTTAATTGCAACATCAAAAATTTAGACTCTTATAGAGTAATTTATACAAAATAATATTAGACACATTTAGTTCCCTAAAAAAATAATGATGGAACATATGGATTTCCAGTACTTGTGTTTTTCTATTTGATTCTTTAGGAGATGACAGTTACTTTACATCATTTCATACTCATTTTTTGAAATGCTCCAATTTATAAGTTGTGTATGACGTCATTTTATGACAATAGAGTTGGGAAAAAACAGGTGTACTATTGTTTAATTAATGAGGGGTTGAGAAAATTTTTCGGGTTCTAATTGAGTTTGACCTACTAATTTATGAATTTTTTGGGTTTGGGCTGAGAAAATTGTGTTCAAACCCAAAACTTTCAGTCGAGATTTAGGTCGACACAATTTTTATAAGTTCTTACATATATGCACACACATATACCTACATACATACATACATACATTCTGTAGATGCCTAAAAATAGCATTTGTATTTTTTTTTTAAATCGCCTAACGATGAGAATAAAATCCGAACTTTACATTTGGGGGCTTTACAAAGTGATGAACAAAATAAGAGTCTAATTAAGCAAATGAGAGTCCAATGCATGAAATAAAACTAGGCAGGATAGCGAGTGACAGGCCTAAAAGGCCCGGAAGCAGGCCAGTTCACTTATAGGGAAGCCAGCCAGTTCTTGCTGCCTTTCCTCATCTTGGGTCCGAGTTAGTTTAATTGATCATAGTCCTAATCTGTGTTTGATTAGTCTATTGTGCCTAGTTAAATCAAATTCTTTGGTAAATTACTGAACCTATTAAGATTGAATTTCCATAAGCTAGAGACATTAGTTAGCATCAAGTTAGCACCAAATATCTATTAAAGATAGCATCGAAAAATCACGACAGATTCTAGTGAAAGATCACTGGAAATTAGAGAGGTAGAGACTAAGGCAAAACTCAAGTTAAACACTTTATGCATGGAGAGCATTGTAAGAGAGATTTAGGTCACTCACTAAAGAGCACACTCTACTATATACCTAGGTAAATCAGCTATCCTGAGGACAAAATTCTATCTTTCTCGTACCTTTCTATTTGATCTCTTTTTACTATAGTTTTGATTTCACCATTAAAAAAAATGTAATCTTTAGGTAGTCCCCACCCGCTATAATTTATTTACTTTACTTTTGTTTGCGTTAGACTAAAAATTGTATCTTTTTGAGTGATTTAATAATATTTATACTAATATGTTGCATGATTGTGTAATAGTGTCATTAAAGTTTTTGATTTCCCATATTCAATAGTAGAGGTCATCAGTGATGACGGGTGGTGATGTGATGCACCCTATTACATCATCATGCTATCCCCCAAATATAGATTCTCGGTTGTTTGCACCCAAAATACAATATTTTTACTATATCCTTATACTTAATTTATGCTCAAATTAAATATGAAATTAGGATTTTTGTTTGAGTTGATTTTGTTTTGTAGGTGTTCGAAAAATCAGAAAAAAAAAAGAAAAAGATGATGAAACATGTTGAATTTGGCTGCTCTCACTTGACTTGGCCCATGATCAGGTAAGAAGCCCAGCATTAAAAAGAGTGAAAAAAAACAAAGAAAATAAATCAAGAACAAAAACCACCGGCCTTTCCCCCAGTTCCCAGTCATGTGACCTACATTCCCCTCTTATTCCTCATTCTCTCTCTCCTCTCGCTCCTCTCTTGACCTAGAGAACCCTGAAACCCCTCTCTCTCTCTCCCCCCCTTCTCTCGCTCTTTCGCTTCAGCAGAATCTCTACCATCTTTATCATCTTCCACCATTCCACCATCTTTATCCAGCTTCATCACCATATGCCCACAAAACCAAATCCCACCCTTTATCACGGCCAACACATCATCCATTTCCACCGTCCACATTGCACCAAAACCCAAGGGTCAAGATCGAAGAGGGGCAAATATAAATTGAAGAGGGCAGTAGCGAATGGAAGGTATCTAGGTCTAATTTAGGGTTTTTAGTTCTTTATTGTAGTTTTAATTTAAGTTTTAGATAGATTTATATTTAGTTTATTCAAATTTCTCCTCTATTTTACGATTTGGGATCTGATTTTGTGGCCTTTGAATTCAAGTTACGATTTCGGTTACTCTAAGTTTGGTGTTGTTATTATTGTTTGTAATTTCACAAATATTTGGGTCAAATTTGAGGTGTTGATCTCTATTACCATCATTAATGTTGGGTTTGGGTGCCCTATGTTGGTTCTCTACTCCACGCCACCACTGCCTTTGTCCCATGGTCTGGGTTTGATTTCTATTCTTCATCTCTTGTATTGCTTTTTGTTGAATGTTGTTGAAAAATCAGAATTTCCACTTCCCTATTTAGCTTGTCTATTTACTGCTCTCAGAACTGGTGGTTGGTTTTATGGTTTTGGTGATGAGTTATCAAGTTTTGGGCATTGAATCTCTATAAATATAGTTGGTAATCTCGGATTGAGCTCATGCCAGAGCTAGGATGACCATTAACATGCATTAAGCTTCCTTCCTTCCCCTGTTCTCATTTTTACTCCCTTGTGCTTTCCCTTTTTGTTTAATATCAATATCTCTTATTTAATGTTAAGTTGGTTGTTTGGTGAATTATGAGATTTCTCAGTGCTAATGTGACTATGTGTGTCCTTTCTTGTTATTCCTAGTATCATAGATTATGGTTTTCAAACTTATGTTCAATTTTATGAGGATTAGCTTAGGTTTTCATTATGTTAATCTTGATTTTTGATTAGAAGTTCCTATATTATAGCATGCTTAGTACCAAATTATTTTATTTCTTCCATTGAGATAATGTGGCTAGTTGTATTTGGTTTTCCTATTTTATCTAGTTTAAAGTTTATTTAGATCCTATTAGAGTATATGAACAGTTAAGGATTATTTAAAAGCATATCTATCTTTTATTGTTTTAATTAGTTTAGAATGATTTTAGATTACCTTATTTTCATAGTCACGTGACTTGATTTCAACCTCATCCCTGAGGAAACGAACATCAAGTACTACAATGAATGTTATACGCTTACGGCTTTTATACGTCATCTAGAAAATTTCGTACAAGTTTTTGTTGCCAATGCTGGGGATGGCGGCATGAGATTGGGTCACATTTTCTTCTTCATTGTTACTTTGTTATTAGTTGTGCATGTTTTATTTGCTTTCTTTATTTGTTATTAATAGTGACTTAGTTTAGTTTATTTCTCTAAAAAATCCAAAAAGTTTTGAAAAGTAAAAAATTGAAAAATTTGGAAAAAAATTTGAAAAACCCATAAAAATTGAAAAACATAAAAAATTTTTAAAACAAATTGTAATTTTCTATTTCCCTCAATTTGAGCATGAAATATTTTAGCGGTATTTGAATAGATTGAATAAGTTTGGTGCTCAATGTGTTGATCGATATTTTCAGAAATGGAAAATTTTTCAAATGATCTTTGAGGGTCCTAATGATGAATATTAGGGTCATGTTGAATATTGGAGTCATATTGAGACTATGTAGCCCGAGGGTTTGGGATGTTTGTTTACTAGGACTCTAGATGAAATTTGGGATTTCTTTGAATATTTGGTGCATGAGAGTTGGGAGTGTGAAAATGTCAGAGAGACCTTTAGTCACCCTATTCCCAACCCTTATGTTATGCATGTTACACCTTTAGTTGAGAGTCAGTTTAGGGGTATATCTTATGAGCACGCTCATACTTCATGTGTTTCTATTTCATATGATTATTATGATTTCTTTGATCATGATGTTGATACTTGTCCACTGCTTGGTAGGCCACATAGATTAGAGGCATTGGTCGCCTTAAATAGGGAGCTTTACTTGTGCAGTTTTCTCAAGACTGACCTTAGTTTAGGCTCTTCTACACTTGAGGCTGAGTCTTGTGATGACTTTGCTGTCAGGAGTGAGGCAGCGATTCCTTCAGGGTATGGTTTTTATGATGATGGAAACTGTGATGACCTTGAGGAAGCAAGTGATCCCTCATCTCCTTTAGCAGTCACACCCTCCCTAGATATTAGTATAGTTATTGACCACCTTGAGGGTAGTCTGACCGTTCATAATTCGTCTCTTCCTTTGGCTCCTTTATGAGAGCTTCAAGGGGGAATGGATTTTAGACTACTGCTGGTTATGATGATTAATATGGCATATCTGTTAAGTGAAAGGATACATTTATCGAGGAGCATTCACTTGATGAGCCTTCAGATGTGGAGTTCAATGGGGTCACATCTCACATGGAGCTTGTTGATGCCATTTCTATTGAGTCTTCCCCTAACATAAACCCCAACCCCTCCCATTTCATCCCTTTCTTCTTCCCTCCCCATTCTTCACCCTTCTTCAGACCTTCTTAAGTCTACTTTTGTAGAATCTAAGACTATTGTGCTTGGCAGTCCTTGTTTAGGTCAGACTCGTCATGATATTGACATAGAGAGACTCGAGGATCACCTTGAGGTAGAGGACTTGACTTTAGGCTATCCTATAGGTATTAATTTTCATATTTCATTTGATTTCCCTTGCCTTAGTCCTCTCTTCTCCCTCTTTAGAGATGTTAAGCCATATTTCTAGCATTCAGACCACTCTCTATGGTCCTTGCATTCATATAGGCAAATTATTGTTACACCATTGACTTGTGCATCCGATTTTGCATATGCACATCTCTCTTTTGCTTTGGTTGAAAGCTTTGATAAGCTCTCTTGAGCCTTGAGTTGCATTCAATTTATGCTCTTTATTTAGGTTACACCTCCTGTTACTGCTTTCATTTCTATGAGGATTGCGTCCAATTTTTTGACAAGCTGTTACAAGCATTCGTGGGTTTTGATGAGTAGCAGCTTATGAGCTGAGATAGACTAGATAATGCTCCATAGACCTCCTCGACGTCATCTAAGGGAGGCATTAGTTTGGGTACAATCAGTACCCAACCTGATATGATTGTTCCACATCTTCCCTATTCTCATTTTTCTTTCCTTTTCTTTCTTTTTTGTACATAGTTGTGGACATCGAGGATTGTGATTGTGTGGGTGATCAATCTTAAGGAGAAATTAGGGATTTGTTGAGCCAAGTTGGCTATGGTCATCGTTGGTTGTGTTATGTAGTTTGTTATTGGTGGTGTATTTTGAATACTTGTTTCTTTTTGGTTTTATGTTTTGTGTTTTGTTTGATTGTTATTTAGTAGTTAGGTGACTTGGTTACTAGGGTGATGCAATTACCTAGAGTGTGTGCATAATTCCCCTGTTACTTGTATATATTTCATGTTCTAAAAACCCAAAAGAATTTTCTTTGTTTTTGAAAAAAAAATTTGTGGGTATTTCACTTGAAAACCCTCACAAGACCTCACTCGTCCACTTGGGAAACTGAGGGGTTTAAAAGGCTTGTTGTGTACACTACTGTAACCGTGATTCCTACAAAAGTGGGTTAGGATTTTCTTTTTCTTATTTTTCATTTCCTTAGGGTTAGTTTAGTTAGTTTTACTCAAGGATAGGAAAATCTAGGTGTGGAGGTATTTGTTTGCACACAAAAGATGATATTTTTGCTATACCTTTATACTTAATTTATGCTCAAAATAAATATGAAATTAGGATTTTTATTTGATTTTATTTTGTTTTTTAGGTATTGGAAAAAATCAAAAAAAAAAAGAAAAAGATGATGAAAAATGTTGAAGTAAAGAGTGTGGATTGCTCTCGCTTGCCTACGCCTATGTTCAATAAAAAGCCCAGCATCAAAAAGAGAAAAAAAGGAGAAAATAAAGCAATAACAAAAACCGACAACCTTTCCCCCTAACATCCCGATCACGTGACCTATACCCCCTCTTATTCCTCATTCTCTCTCTCCTTGCGCTCCTCTCTCGACCCAAAGAACCCGAAACCGCCTCCCCATCTCAGCCTTCTCCTTCCCTCTCTCCCCCCTCTCTCACTTCAGCAGCATCTCCACCATCTCTATCATCTTCCACCATTCCACCATCTTCGTCCACCTTCATCACCATGCGCCTACAACACTAAATCCCACCCCCCTTTCATGACTAGCACATCATCCATCTCCACTGTCCACATCACGCCATAACTCAAGGATCAAGATCGAAAAGGAGTGAGTATAAATTGAAGAGGGTAGCAGTGAATAGAAGGTATCTAGGTCTAATTTAGGGTTTTTAGTTCTTTATTTTAGTTTTAATTTAAGTTTTAGATAGATTTAGGTTTAGTTTATTCAAATTTCTCATCTATTTTGCGATTTGAGATCTAATTTTGTAGCCTTTGACTTCATATACTAAATTACAATTTTGATCACTCTAATATTCAACCTGAAATTATGATATTTTGGACCCCTTTATTGTCTAATAATTGCTTGAAATAAATTGTTAAATTAAGATTTTAGTATGTGTTTGTTATTTTGTATGAATTGACAATAAAAGTGGAAAAATAAATAATTGGTCAAAAAATGAAGCTGGATCAAGTGAGGAAATAGGAAGGAAGCAAAGTATAGCCCAACTGCCCAGATCCACGAACTAAAACGAGCCCAGACTGGCTTTCCTCCCTCTTTCCTTTTCCCTTTCTTTCTTTTTGGGCCTGTGCTTGTTTTGTCCCCAGAACTCGCTGGCCCAGCTCTTCCTAAGTACCCTAGCCCAGTGCCCATTTAAAGCATCACCAGCATTGCACATGAGGCCCCTCCCCATTCTTCCCCCCCACTTTGTTCTGCTTCTCTATTGTTGACCCAAAAGAACCTGAAAAGAACAGAGCCCGAAACAGAGCAGTAGAAGGAGACCCTTCGCCTTCATCAACATCTGTTTCGCTTCTCTATCTCCTCCTTCATGTTCCTTAATCACCACCATCATCAAGGAAACCGTTATAATGCATTAGACTGTAATTAATTCGAATAGTGGAGGCAGTCGAACAGAGAAGGGCGGCGTTCCAGGGGGCTGCGTTCCAGGGGGCTGCGTTTTTAATGGCGTCGTAAGCTAAGAATCAGGAGGAGGATTAGCGTAGAGTAGATTAGGAGTAGCGCTTAGATTCAGTTCTCGGTTTTCAATTGTCATTTTTTTTTTCAGTTTCAGATTAGCATTTCAGTTCTTAGTTTGGCTTGGGCTATTGGATTCAACCCAAAATTGTAGTTTCGAACTCGAAATTGTTCAAAGTGAACGTTCAACAGTTCAGGTCACTTCCCTAGTTTTGATTTTGGATGCTCTATTATGAGTGCTCTTTGATTTGGTTTTTGGCGAACCTGGTTCATTCTTGTTGTTTTTCCTTATGGCTTGCTTGTCGTTTCATTTTTGTTCAGTTCAGCAACCAAATTGCAGTGCTTTTATTGGTCTAGGAGTTGTGAGCTCAAATTTGTTACAGTTTGGCAAAGATTATGGTTTATAATTTCAAAATTCAATTTTATTTATTTGGTCCATTAATTTGTAGAATAATTTAACCTTGGAATTAGTTAATTAGCATCTAGTTTTAATTTAGTTTAGAATTTTTGGTAACCTAGTTTCATAACCATCTCTATGGATCGACATCCAAAGTGTTATAACGATAAACCGTACGCTTGCAGAAAATCACAACAAGTTTGGTGTTGTTATTATTGTTTGTAATTTCACAAATGTTTGGGCTGAATTTGAGGTGTTTATTTCTGTTACCATCATTAGTGTCGGGTTTAGGTGCTTTGCTTTGGTTCTTTGCTCCATGCTACCACTGTCTTCGTCCCATGGTCTGGGTTTGATTTCTATTCTTCATCTCTCATATTGCTTTTTGTTGAATGTTGCCAAAAAATCCGAATCACCCCTCTCTTGTTCAGCTTCTCTGTTAGTTGGTTTTCTAGTTTTGGTGATGTGTTCTTAAGTTTTAGGTGTTGAATTTCCATAAATGGAGCTGCTAATCCTTGGCTGAGCTCATGCCTGAGCTGGGATGCCCATTAACATGCTTCAAGCTTCCTTTCTTTCCCTGTTCGTATTTTCACTCCGCAGTGCTTTCCCCTTTTGTTTAATAACATTATTTCTTATTTAATGTGAAGTTGGTTGTCTGGTGAATTATGGGATTTCTCAATGCTTATGTGACTCTGTGTGTGCTTTCTTCTTATTCCTCGTATCATAGATTATGGTTTTTAAACTCATGTTCAGTTTTATGAGGATTAGCTTGGGTTTTCATTATTTTAATCTTAATTTTTGATTAGAAGCTCCTATATTATATAGCATGCTTAGTATCAAATTATTTTATTTCTTCAATTGAGGTGATGTGGTTAGTCATATTTGGTTTTGCTATTTTATCTAGTTTCAAGTTTATTTTGATCCTATTAGAGTATGTGAATAGTTAGGGATTATTTAGAAGTAGATCTATTTATAATCAATAGTTGTAGTGTTTATCGTTTTAGCTAGTTTAGAATGATGTTAGATTAACTTATTTCTATAGTTACATGACTTGATTTCAACCTCATCCTTGAGGAAACGACCCTCAAGTACTACAGTGAAAGCTTTAGGCTTGCGACTTTTATATTTCGCCTAGAAAATATCGTACACCATTCATGACTAAGGAGTCAAGATGGTCCCCATACTAGGGATCGCTTGGGCCTTTTTGAAAAACTTTTTGAAAAAAAAAAAAATCAATTGCCTTTTCAGTAGCCCCTATCAATTTGATTTGTTTCGAAAAGTAATATTGTAAGTTTTCCTAAAATTCGTTTGCGACTCTACTAATAGCGTAAATCTTTTTTATTTTTATTCTTTTTTATTTTAATTTCAGTATAATAGTTCTGCTCTAAGACAGTGAAGCTGTCTGGACCAGGAACTGGGCCTTGCTTTGGCCCGGAAACCTAGTCGGGTTCATGGATCAAATAGGTTGGGCTATTCTTAGAATTAGTAGCAGTTACTGTCATTAATCTGAATCAGGCAATTGTGCCTAGTCATAGTCCAGGAACGTAGGTGGGTTCCTAGATCGGGATCTAAAGCTAATTTCCTAGTCCATTCCTTTAAGTTTGTTAATTCTGGTTTCCAAAAATGAAAAACAAAAGAAAATTTAACAATCACCTTTTTTTGAAAGATAAATAAAAAATACCCAACAAAAGGGATGTTGAACCATTCGTGGCGTACCACACTCCTAGGGAGGTGGATGCTTGCAGTGGCGACTCCAATAGGGACGTTTTCTTAAAAGTGGGTGAGAATTAAAATTCAATATGGAAAATCATTTTAAGTACCCTTGCATTAGGCATCATGCATTGAAAGTTGCTGCCACAACTGGGATAACAACACCTCTAGGAAGCAACCTTGCCATTAACCCTCAGGAGGTCAACTTATTAACTTAGTGGGTGCATTAGAGTCTATTAAGCATGCATTGATCCCACTTACTTATGACACATTTTCCAATCCATAAAACTTAGGGAAGCAACCCGAATGTTCTACTCTTGCCAGGCCCCACGGATGACGTACAAAGCACTTGGGTCGCGAGAAGATGAATTTAAACCTAACTAACCCTTATAACTTAGAACCTTGCACATCCTTGGATGTGTCATTGTATGATTTGATATTTTTTTAGCCCTAGGGTCTATGTATTGATACTCTAGATCTTAAAACATCCTAGATTAGGAAAAGTTAAATTAGTGGCCAGGGCTATAGACCACGACTGCTTCAAGGTCAATTGAGCTTTAAAGGCCACTTGAACTCGAAACCCACTATGCTCTAACCACAGTATAGGGAATAAGAGTCCAAAAAGAAGACTAACGCATGCTTGAATGAGCATGAGTGGGTGTAGGAGCCAAGAAGCTAGCCTAAGGGCCTAATAGGGACCTGACTTTTTCAAAGAAATCTAGCTAGGATAGTATTCAGTCTAGAACTAGGAAAATGGAGTAAGAGTTAGTCTCTTAGGTCAGTTAGGAAATTGTCTAGTATCCTAAAGGGGATTTATCCATCTACTAATTAGTTTTGGACTTAGGATAACAAGCAGAAGTTAGGAGTGAAGAAGCTAACCTCGGGGCACAGTGGTGAACTCGACTGGCTTCCTATGAGTTTCATTACACTAGAAGTAGCACGAGTTTAAGACAAAAAGGGTTAAGAGCCTGGATGCCAGTCTTGGCATCCAATATGGTACCTGGCCGGCACCCTACAATGTGGTCCAATCCAGTCTATGCCAGTCTTGGTCCTTAGATGAGCTAGTCCTTCACTTTTCCATTATTTACTAGGATATGGAAAACTAAGAAAGTATATGAGTAGAGTTTAGCAATTGAGAGACTTCTGTCTAAGAAGCAAGCAAAGAAACTCAACTAGTTAGGTCAAGGTCAAGGTCTAAGTCAAGGGCAAATGGCTATTATGCTCCTGAACCTCACCAAGGTGTGCCAAGTAGAAAATAGTGAGCAACCTCATCCGCGATGAGGGAATGGAAGAAATTAAGAATAAGAAGGAATCAAGCCAATTTATTTATAAATCGTATAGAACAGTTGCTTAAGGACTCTTCCATCTTTAACAACTATTTTAATAACTATGTAGGATTCACTTCAACCCTAGACGGAAAGTTACCCCCAAAGTTCACTATACTTGACATTGTGTTTTATAGAATTGAAAATCCACAACACCACATGAATGACTTCATTAGTGCAATGACTCCGAAAGGGGATTGACAAAGAGATCTTCCACCTTATATTTCCTCGGACTTTTGATGAGGATGTTATGAGATTGTACAATCCTATGGACGCATTGAAGGTCACAAATTGTGAAGATTTGTGCATAGAATTCTTATGTCAGTATTCATACAATGTTGACCTCCCAATCACACTCAAAGACTTGGAATTTCTTTAGCAAGTGGAAAAATAACGCATTAACTACTTGGCTATTTGGAGTGTAAAGGCTGCTAACATGGTAGACCAACCTCTTGAAGCTGACTAGGTGAGGCTATTCATTAGAAACTTCCAATCCACATATAACCAACCCTTGTTATGCCTGGTAGCAACTGAGAAAATGACTAGTTAGCTCATGTCATTTGAAAATTTCGCTATATTAAGAAATGTTGGCATGTTAATCGAGAAGAGTTGTCCGAGGGAGCAACTACTAAGCATGGTAGCAATTAGAAAAATAACTACTAAGAATAAAGTTAAAAAGGCTAGTAGCTCTAAGGAGGTATATACAGCAAATTGTTTTAATGAATATACCCCCATAGGAACCTCCTGCATCCAAGCTTTAGAGAAACTCTTGGCCAAAGGGAAAATAAACCTCCTGAGGCTAGGCCAAAAGTATAAGTTATTCAGTACTCGACGGGCTTTGATCTGGCCAAGTACTGTAAATAACATCAGTGATAAGGATACGACACAAAGAATTATTGGACTTTCAAAACAGGTTGGAAAGGATGTTTAAATTGGGACAGCTCCTACTGCCTAAAGTAGCACAGAAACCTAACAATGATAAGAACCCCCAGGGGACCATGACAACATCTTTGTTATCAATAGCCAAGAAGGGGAATAGGACCCATATGTGTTCATACAAAACATTCATGGCCCAAAACTAAGGTCAGCATGCCTACACAATATTTAGAGGTTCTTAGCCTATGGGAAAGTGATGGAGAAAATGTATATGAAGCCTGAGGATGTTATTTGCCTGCTGAAGCAAGCGACAATGACTTCTAGGACGAGAAAAGACAAGAGGACTTTTGGGGGGAGAAAGAGTTGGTGATAGTCCAACATCTTACAAAAATTAGGGGAAACCAAGCGATAGAAGGCCTATAGTAGGCCCTAGAAAAAGAAAAGGCCACACCAACCTAACAAGAAGATCTGGTACTGAAACAACTAAAGAAACCCAAAGCAGACGTGACTACCTGGTAACTTATGGTAGCTTTTCAAAGGCATAGGTAGCTCCTTATAGATGAGCTGAGCAAAATTAATGTGGTGCCCGAACCTACACTAGAAGAAATGATAGCCTTGATTGTATCTGACAAAGGCACCATAACCTTCAGTAGCAAAGATCTCCTACTAGGAGGCTCGACGCACAACAATGCCTTCTATCTCACTGTAATATGCCTTCAAAAGTATGCACACCTTACCTTACTTGATAATGGATCACTTGTAAATTTTTATCTTTGGAGAACGGCTAAGAGGTTAGGAGTCAAGGCGGATCAGCTCTCAACACCATTCATTCATCTAAGAGCATACGATAACCCAAGGAGACTGGTATTTGGTGCTATTCACCTCCCCATTAATGTAGGCCCTACTAAAAGAAATGTGGAATTCCAAGTCTTTGACATACCCGCTACCTTGAATCTGCTCTAAAGAAGGTTATGGCTTTACGGCCACTAGGCAGTTCCTTCCACTTTGCATCAAAAGGTAAATATGTTGATAAAAGGGTAGGTGATGACCATTGAAGGGGATAATCTATGAGCTGTAATTACTAATAAGGAGCCAACACTAGAAACAAAGCACGATCGCAATGATAAGGAACTCTACAACTTTGAAACAATGGTAGCCTTAGAAAAGGACAAAGCTTCTTTTCATTTCAATTCTTATTCAAATTTAAATGTGAATGCTATCCTTAAAAAGTGGGGCTATTTTCGAGGAATGGCTATAAGACAGAGCACAAGGGTGGACTCCCTTGCCCTTGACTGAAATAGAGGACTACAAATTTTGGCTAGGGTGTTAGCCCACTCTAGAAGAAGTGGCTAGGGCTAAGTGAGAAGCCCAGGCCGAAAAGGCTGTAGCTAGGAAAAGATACCTAAAGCACTATACTATAAGGCCCTATTCTCCCACTCTCAATGAACAATTCTTGCACGAAGGAGAAAAGTTCTCTTTTTACGGCTTTCCTCAACCTCAAACATAACGGAGAAAAGGATCCTAGTGCAAGGGCGATATGTGTTCAATGGTTGTTGGCTACTAGAGAAGGAGGTGCCACTACTGTGAGAGAAGACCAGTTCACTTAAGACTGGGTTAACCTAGCCAAAAGTAACATTTTCGAGATTCTGTTTAGATAAGGCTATAGGAAGAAAGAAGGCCACGCTACAGTTATGTCCCTCTCTATGTCTAACAGTGGGTTTGATCTTGTCAAATTCATCACTGAGGCCAACACTAAAGGCTACAACTAAGTGACTTGGATAGCGGAGATGAAACGAAAAGTGTTCACTATAGCTATAGGGGGTAGTGTGGGAAGGTCTTGGGTAGACTCTAACAATCAATCTTTAGTTTTTGTTCCTTCAAACTCTGCATTGGATGTACCTATTTCTAATTTTAATAGGATGGACTCTTTTACTTACAACTCATCTCATTCCTTCACTGTTGAATGCTTCACCTCTTATAATGAAATGAAGATCTAAATCCCAAAGAACTAATTAAAGCAGTGGAAGATCATGAAAATCGAACTTCCATAATTACAGATACTGTATACTCAACTTGGGGACTCCTGATGAGCCCCGAGAGCTTAAAATAGGAAAATCACCAACCCCTATGGAGCAAGAAAGTTTTACTTAACTCCTATAGAAAGTCATAAATGTTATTATAGGGTCTTATAAAGACATGCCAAGCATTGATCAAGACATTACTGAGCACAAAATTCCTCTTTATCGAAGCACTAAACCGGTAAAATAGAAGCTTCTAGGATGAAACCAGAATGAGCCTTAAAAATAAAGGATGTATAGAAACAACTAGATATGGATTCATTAGGGTTGCACACTACCTCAATAGGTAGCACACATTGTACTAGTCCTAAAGAAAGACATGAGAATAAGAATGTGTGTAGATTTTAAGGATTTTAATAAGGCCAGTCCAAAAGATATTTTCCTACTACCACATACTGAAGTCTTGGTCGATAATACTGCTAGTCATGCTCTCCTTTCTTTTATGGATGGGTATATCGATTACAACCAAGTTAAGACGGCAGTGGAGGACATGTAATAGACTATGTTTATCACCCTATTGGGAACCTATTATTACACAGTAATGCTATTCGGGTTAAAGAATAATGGGGCCATCTACCAAAGGACGATGACCCCTTTATTACATGACCTAATGCATAAGGAAACAGAAGTGTATGTGGATGACATGATCATAAAATCTAAGAAAGGGATGGACATGTTCCGACTCTTCAAAAGTTCTTCACCAGACTTAGAAAGTACAAGATGCATTTGAATCCAAAAAAGTGTTCATTTGGGGTCACTTCTGGAAAGTTGTTAGCATACGTTGTTAGCCTTATAGGAATCAAGTTTGACCCCCTCAAAAATTAAAGCAACAGAAGAAATGTCCTTGTCCATGACAAAGAAAGAGATAGAAGGATTCATAGGTTGTTTATGATACATTAGTCACGTCATATGAAAGCTGATAGTGGTGTGCCAAGCCATCTTAAAGAAATTGAAGAAAAGGGTAAAGCCCAAATGGGATCAAGAGTGCCAAAAAGTATTTAACAAGATCAAAGAATACTTATCTAAACCACCAGTGCCCTCCGTAACCTGACATTCCTCTCGCCCTATATCTCACAACAATAGCCATGTTAGCCCAGAAACTTGAAAGGGAGCAAAGGGCCATCTGTTACATAGGTAAAAAGTTTATCGAATGTGAAAGTCGCTATAGAAACTTGGAAAATATTGTCTCGGCCTTATTATGGGCAACCAAGAATCTCACACAGTATATGTTAACCCATACGGTACATGTAATAGCACCAATGAATCCTATAACATATTTACTCCAACAACCAGTAATGAGTAGCAAGGTAGCTAAATGGACAGTAATACCATCAAAGTTTGATCTAAATTCATTCCACATAAGTCCATTAACGGTAGGGCTATGTCCAACTTCGTGGCAAACTCGCCAACTGAGGATCAAAGAGTGGAATAATTCATTTTTTTTATGACTAGGCCCTTCAAGTAGAGAAGACATGTGGACAATGTATTTTAATAGGGCTTTGACTCAAAAAGGATTTGAGGTAGGCATCCTCTTGGTGTCCACAAAAGGGGCATATATTCCAATTTCAATCAAGTTAGACTTCAAGGTTACTAATAACATGGTAGAGTATCATTAGGTTACAGGCCACTGTGGCAATAGGAGTCGAAAAGCTGCGAGTGTTTGGAGGCATCAATTTGATAATTAATCAAATATCACAAAAATGGAAAATAAGAAACAAAGCTTTGGCACCATACTAAGCTCACTTTGTGGACCTTTCCAAGAACTTTACCCCCATCACCTATACCTATCTTTCTCAAGAAGATAGCTAGTTTATAGATGCCTTGGAAAACTAGCTTCAATGACCAACATCCCTAGTGTCATTCGTTCAATCCAACTAATAGAAGAAAGGAGGACTAAACTAGCTCATTGTTATTCCATTGAAGTATACATCATCGACCTTACTACTTGGTGTTATGATATTTACTAATACATAACGAAGAAAGAATACTCGCCAAGATGCTCCTCATAACCCAACAAGCATTAAGGTTGCTAGCCTCATAATATTTTGAGCATAAAGGAAAACTATACAAGAAAATAGGTATAGGTATAAATATACTATGTGTAACGCAAAAAGAAGCCCGAGAAACCACGAAAGAAGTTCATGGTGGGGAATGTGGGCCACATATAAATGGTAGAATGCTAGCTAAGAAGGTCCAAAGGATATGATATTATTGGTCCCATATAGAGGCATCCTACTATGCATATGTACGGAGGTGTCATGAAGGTCAAGTGTATGCCAATTTGCAACATCCGCCTCCCTTCTTCCTCTTGACATTGACGTCTCCATGTCCATTTTTAGCCCGGTGATTTAATATCATTGGAAAAATTACACCAAATGGGGCTGGCAGGCATGAATATGTGCTTGTAGCAATCAGCTACTACACCAAATGGTAGCGGCCACTTATGTTACATTCACATCAAAATATATGGCTACGCTCCTCCTCAATAACATTATATGCAGATCTGGTGTGCCACATGAGCTAATAAGTTATCAGAGGAACCATTTTAGAAAGATAGTAGTAGCCCTACTTGAAAAATATAAAATCCAGCATCATAAGTCGTCCCTTTATTGTCCTTAGGCAAATGGAGTAGTAGAAGCAGCTAACAAAAATGTTCAAATAATAATTGAGAAAATGGTTGAAAATTATAAAGATTAGCCTAATAAACTCTCGCTTGTGCATCATGCCTAACTTTACAATCCTTGATACATGAAATGGAACAGGTACTCCCAATTGAAATAGCAATACCCTCACTTAGGGTAATCGCAGAAAGCTAAATCCTATAGTCGGAATGCGCATCAGGCCAATATGAAGAGCTGTTGATGTTGGATGATAGAAGGCTAAGGGCGTTACATAATGTCTATATTTACCAAGCCTAAATTTCGAAAGCTTTCAACAAGATAGTCAAGCAGAGGGACCTCTAGGAAGGAGACCTGGTTATAAAGGAGATAAGGGCCTAATACATAACCCAAGAGGGAAATTTGGACCAAATTGGCTACGCCCACACATCACAAAAACTATCTTACCGGGATCAGCAGTGAGGCTTATGGATATGAATGGAGATAAATATTCTCAATATACCAACCTGGATAAATTCAACAAGTATTATGTATAAAAAGTCCTTATTAGACTTTCATTTTATATTTGGACCCATAACAAGATCATAAGGCCCATGATGGGCTCGCAAAAAAAACGAGAAGGCAAAAATAAATATAAACAAATATGAGATTAATGAACTACGAACGCCTGATTCTGTTTCTTGGATATGTAGATAGCCCTATCACCCAGCGTAATCCCTTATTATTTGGCCAAAACAAAAAAAAGAAAAAAGAAGCCTGAGTACATTGTTGGTGCCTAAAAGAGCACGCCCAATGGGCCAGTCGTAGAGAAAACTGGGCCAGGTTCCTAGTAAATATGGGCTGGGCCTCTCTCTATCTCATAGCAAGTAGGGTTAGTCCAGCAAGAAAAAAGGATAATGGTTATGCAATCAGGAATAGTGTAAATAATTAAGCACTTTAAATGGTGATAAGAGCAAAGAGTTAATACTTTTATTGCCATCCAAAAACTTCAAAGGCATACAACTCAAATGAAAGTCCTAATACCATACTACTATGAGAATGCACTAAACTTTATTCTAAAGAAAACATAGAAAAGAGGTAAAGCTAAAGTTCCTAGTCCTTTTTTAACTTGTTATCCTTCAGAACTAGAGGGGGGGTTGTCTTTTGGGGGCGGTAGGATCCTTAGCTCTCTCCTTCCCATTTCGAGACGAATCATTCTCAGCTGTTCCTTTCCTAGTAGTGTTCTTCTTAGCATGAAGAACCTTTCTCGCCTCAACAATAGGTTCAATCACCTATTTCAGGTAATACTTAGAGACATACAAAGAGTACGGGATAGACGACATCGCAAGGCTAGGAAGATGAATCCAATAATCCACCCAAGACTTGATGTGAGAAGGATCATTCTGGCAGGACCTAGGGATAATGCAGTCGAATATAGCAGCACACATTGTTTATGACCAAATTACCTCATTACCTGGTCTGGAAAAAATGAGTACCAGTGAATAAGTCAATTAGACAGATATGAGCAAGGCTTTCCTCGTTGGTCACAAATCATCATATGTGCCACCACCGAATGACCCAACAAGGAGGTGGATCTTTCTCCAAGAAGTTAATCCAGCTTGCTACTGACTGATCCTTAGAAGGCCTCCTCTTTTAATAGAATTACAACCCTAGGTACATGTCCATATTCCTTGGAATTTCTATCAGTCTTGGATGCTCTAACAGCTAAATCTGCACATGAAAAAAAAAAGAAGAGTTGGCAAAATCCAATGAGATACCGACTGGTTCGCCATCTAATGAGAAACAAAAAAAAAGACCAAAAATAGAACAAGAGAAGCAAAAAAATACTAAAAAAAAGAGACGAGGTGTAGAGCTGAAACCCGACTGGGTTCCCAGGCCCAATAGACCCCACCTATAATAACCATGGGCTACCTAAGAGAAATTGTTTTGGGTGATGACGGATACATTCTAAACACAAGTTAATCTCGGCAACGACGAGTAGCATGGGTGACTAGTCACGACATACTGCCTTCTACTACACTCAAACCCCTATTTACAGAACCACCCACAAATAGGAAAGCCACAAGAAGACAAAGGAGAGTAGCCTTACGCCTAAATACACCATCTAGAGTACGACTATTCTTTTGAAGGTACTAGATTAAGGCCATAAAGTCTACCTCACCCCCAAAGAGTATTGTAGCCACATCCTACTTACCTAGATCTAAGACCAGACCATACAGGAAAGGAAGATCCCTAGGGATGTAAGGCAGAACAGGAGGGCAATAAAAGGGTAAAGCCAATAATAAAACTAAATTCCTCCACTAATAGACATAGCTCGTGTTTTATCAAATAAAAGATATGTAATTTCGAATCTGACAAAGAGGCATCAGCAGTAAGGAAATCCCATCAAATCTTAACTTAACACAGGCTAAGAGGACCATTCAAGTGAAGACTCTTAAGGTCATGCTTATCAGTGATATCAGGGGAAAGGAGCCAGGAAGTGAGCATCTTTTCAATCAACATTGTGATTACTTCTTTTTAGCTTAAATAATCTCCCTGCCATTTAATGAAAACTGGCAGACCAAGCCACCTTAATTTATAGCTACAAAGAGTTAGCTAAAATCTAAGCAAAATTCGACTAGCTATCCCTTAGAAATCGATCGGGCTCTATAACTTCGTGAGATTAACAACCAAATCTAATTTGGATTGGGCCAGAATGCCACATCCAATGTGGACCGATAAAAAGGCCCAGGGGATAACCCAGCCGGTATCTAAGGCGATCACTGGGTCACCACTGATTTTCTTCTTTTTTAATATTTTTCCCCATCTTGGCTTATAAACTTTGATTGATTAAAATTCAAAAATTACTCAATAAAGTTTTTGAATTATTACTTAGGACCATAGAGCTCTTAAATACTTATCATGTCCTTTTTCTTTTTGCATCTTTTTATTTTTATGGGGAATGGGGGCTAATGTACTTTAGAATCACATAGCTTGCATAGAAATTTGTGTAAAACTAGGATAACATAACAAGTGAAATACATTATACTGTCATAGTCAAAGCATCATATGTAGACTTAATAAGTTGTCCTTACTGATTATCTGGGAACCTACTACTGCTTCCACCAAAGAAGTAGTTGGCATAGCTCTAAGTATAACTAGAATCAACCGAGGAATGATTTATTAGCAGTAATCTTCTCCATAAGCAATCTAAATTCTAGCTTGCTCAATTCATTAGTTGTAACAAGAACCCATAGATATTTAAAAGGAATCATACCTTAAATAAGTCCTAGCTGGTGTAATTGGCTTCTTAGAGCTTCACTACTACCCTCAATAACAATTTGGGGTTTGTCTTGATTAGCCACCAAACCAGTGCTTCTTAAAAATAATCCAAAAGTCTTCATAAGATAATATACAATGTCTACATCAATACATAACATAATGAGGTCATCAGCAAACACTAGATGAAAAAGTTGTTTGCTGCAAGCTAGGTGAAATCTGAATCTCTACATCTGATTGGCTTTAGTAAATATCCTAGGTAAATACTCCACAGCTGAAACAAATAACAAGGTTGAGATAGGATCACCCTATCTAAGTCCTCATCCCCCTTTTTAAAAGAAAAAACATACTTTCCCTCATTAACGCAATAGAATATGTGGAAGAAGTAATACAATCCATAACCCACTCAATAAACACTATGAGGAATTTCAATGCCTTGAGAAATTCCCTAATAACTCGTAAGTGAAGGAAGTCATAGGCCTTCTTCAAATCAGTTTTCATCAAGCATCTATGGGTTATATGCTTTCTAGAATATCCCCTAGCAATTTCTTGTCTAGTCAACACATCAAAGACAAGCTCCCTATTAACAACCAAAGCACCTAGGCTCTGTCCCACCAAATAAGGTAACACCAATTTCAATCTTTGAGAGAAGAGTTTAGACACACGCTTGTATATAACATTTTATAGGTGAAGAAACCTTTGGTAGAACCACCAATGTTGAGGCATTCTAACTTGTAAGCATTTTTCCAGTTTCAAAGAATTACCTTATAGCTTGACGTACTAAGTGTCAATGTCTTTCCAGCAAGCCTTGAAAAAAGCCACTTGTGTAGCCATCTGAGCCAGGAGATTTAATGTTGGAAATTTGAAATATGGCATCTTTAATGGCTTGATCACTGAATGTTTCTATTAGATTTAATTGTTGTTCAATGTTGATAACTGGGTGCTTAACCATGACTATAATCTCTAACTGAGATTGCTCAATTTTCTAATGCCTAAGCAGGTCACAATAATACTCAATTATGACCTGAGCCACCCCATCAAACCCTTCCACTTTTTGACCATTTACATCCCAAATGTAGTGGATGTAATTTGCCATTTCCTTTCGCTTGATCTTGGCAAAGAAATAATTTGGTGCATTGGTCCCTAAAATTCAACAATCTCTCGCTGCACTCCTTTTCTTGTGCGTGTAGTTCACCATTGAGTGGATCAGTACCCACCTTACCTTTTATTTCATCCAAACTAGTTTTGCATATATCAAGATGTTGGTGAGTATCCCAGTACGTATCCTTATTAAGCTCTTTAAGATCCATCCTCAAATTTTTCATGACCTATTGTAGCTTTAAAGCCTTTGCACCACCTGTTACCCTTGTAATATATTCATTTACTAAAATCCATTAAAAGAGGGATCTTCATGCCATATATCATATAATTTGAATTCGGCTATTGGCCTTAGGCAAGGAGGAAAAGGAAGCCTAATTGGTGAATGATCCGACAGCCATGGATTCAATGCCTTTGCCTACACAAAATCCATAAAACCATACTATACTTGATTAACTAGCACTCTGTCAATTTAAAGAGTCGGTGCAGGGCTGGAAAATGCATGATTTTAATTATGGGTTTAACTGGGCTAGCAAATGGTTGAAATAGGAGATGATATTTTATAGATAGTAGGAGGAGCCATCTAGAAGATTTCCCATAAAAGGTCATCCTTAAATTCCTCCATTTGGATTAGATAATGATGCCACTAAGATGATGCAAGTCTAGCCAATCCCAGCTCAACATTAAATCCTATTACTCCACCTTAATTGCACTCTCGTTAGGATTTTACTAGTTAATTTTCTTGTACTCCTATTAGCTAATACCTACCCTAGAGTAGAGGACAACAATGTTATATAATGTCCAGAATCCCTGTAATTTACATAGATTTGGATAATGAATTGTAATAGCTTGTTATCTAGCTTCTCCTCATAATTCTGAATTATCTTTATCTCTCTAAGTAGAGTGGTGAGATTGGGTCTACCTTTTAAATCGATTTCAGGTGCATAGGCTTTAAGAGATTGATTAGTGGGTTAAATTTAATCTAGGTGGTAATTTAACCTTTAGCCTAGATATATCTCTTGATTATTGTTGTTAGTAGCTTACTTAAATAAAATCTAAAAAAAAAATCTCTAATGCTTGATCATTGATTTTTGGTTGGGGTTGTGATCTTGTTGGATTATCACCGTTATTTTAGAGGTTTATAAGCATTTTGGTGATATTCTTTAAGATCTTGGGCTTTCTTCGTCAACCTTAAACCTTTATCTATTTAAAGGAGTCACTCAAAGATCACTTGGTATCAGAGGAAAAAATTGATTCATCTTAGTAAGCATCAAATCCATCAAACTTCGTGTTTTAATTTGCTTAAATTCTATTCTTTTCTATCCTATTTTGCCTTTAGTTTTCCTTCTATAAATCTCATCTTTCAGTGTACAAAGAACCCCAAAAGAAGCCTAAAAGAGCCCAAACACATTTCCACTCCACAAAGAAAGCCTTCACAAAAAAAGAAAAAAAAAACCACCATAAAATCATTAAAAAAAATCCCCAAACACAAATTTGGTATGGCCCATGCATGCTTCTTGGCATGACCATGGCACAATCCTGTGCAAGGAATTTCAGGTAGAGAATCGGCACAGCATGACTGTGCCACTCTCTAATCTCTTATTTTTTTGTTCATGCTACCCTGAAGCACTACTATGTCACCTTCTTCCACCCATTCAGTACTTCTTTCATCCTTATTTCATCTAGATCATGGAAGATTTTGCTATCCTTGAACTCCAAGATCAAGTAAGGAAGCTTAGTAAGAAAATGCCTCAAACGAAAAAGGCCTTGAAAGAACCTCCTTACTTTGATGGCATTAGTCTGGATCCTACCATCTATTTAAGATGGATTCAAACATTTGAAGATTATTTTGAGGCTAATGGATGTTCCTATGAAGAATGTTTCTTGATAGCTACTAAAAAACTCCAAAGTTATGCCCACTATTGGTTTAAATGCTTGTGAAGCGAGATAGTTCTTTAAGGCAATCATATGATCAAGGCTTAAAGTTTGCTCAAATCATACATGGATTTAAGATTCTACTGAGATGTACTCCTTGATGAAGAACTGAAGAAGGAAAGGCTTACTGTTG